>APFE031755670.1:35827-53327 GCA_000404065.3 Pinus taeda | reverse complement strand
AAAACAACAAGACCAACCGAGCCCACAACCTCTCTTAGAAATGCCCCCTAACCCTCCAAGCCACGCACCGAGGCCACCTAGGAGTCCACCCGGACAGCAGCAACGGTGGACCTCGATCACTCGACCGCCTGAGGCAACCACGATGCGGGCAAAGGAAGGAAATAAATGCAAATATGGAGGCTCGCTACACAATACAAGAACATATCCAAACAAGAGGAGGGATCGGGCAGCTCCGCACCCCATGCACCCTACGTAAAGGAAACCTAGGAGATTTCCAACAGCTTTACCGACCGGACGATGAATAACTTTCCCCTACAGCCACCTCCATGCAAAGGAGGGAGGTCGAAGCATTCCACCTCGAAATCCTTCTTCCAGATAGGCCCCACCATCGACGTAGCAAGCCTCCTCCCCATTGGACCACGAGCACATACACAATTGAAACAACAAAATGCCCATAAACATTGTGACTTAACATTTCCAACCGCAAAAGCCTGCCACGCACGCAAGATGCAAGGAAAAAGTCGACCCCATGATCAAACATATGGGCCAACACATCTATCAAAACCTCAAAGCCAATGCAACCACAAACGATGTGCACTTTGAAAGGAATGCCAACCCTTGAATTTACAACAACACCTCACATCACCCGTCGGAAAAAGAAAGCAAGAGGGAGGGTAGGTTGTTTACAACCAAAACCCTTCCAAGGCCCTCTTAAATGTATGCATCTCAACCGACAATGCCAACACAGAAAGAATACAAGCACAAGAAACAGCCAAACAGTGAAGAGGCCAGCCATCACAAGGAGCCACACCACAACAACCCATACAACTCCGCGAACTTGGAGCAGTCGGGGAATTGTTCACATATGCCTCCAGGGACAAGCATGGCCAACATTAATGCTCATGCGCTACCGAGTGGGCATGGAGAGAAGATGAAAATCAACCACCCTACAAATGACCCAAGACCATTCTTGAGGAAAACCCGAAAAACCAACTCAATTACCAACCCACCTTTCACACGAAAATCAAAACCCTCCACACCAAATAGGGAGGAGGCAAACAATATAATGAGGAGCCAATTTCAATGGAGCCACACATGGCTGCCCAGCGCAATCAAAATTTTCTATTCGCAACAACCGAGGGGCACAACAGTGACATAGGCACGACAAAGTTTTGGGGCTCCCATCTGGGACCACAACAATAGAGGCTCGACGGAGCGCCGAGCAAAATTTCACCATTCTTATCGTTGGGATGGGCAAGAGGGACAGGGATGAGCATGGCCCACACTACCGCTCATGTGCTACCGAGTGGGGATGGAGAGAAGATGAAAATCAGCCACCCTACAAACAACCCAAGGCCAACGTTCAGGCAAACCCAAAAACACAACTCGCTTACCAACCCACCTTTCACACGGAAAGAAAGCCTGTCACTGGTATCATCTGGAGGGGCACGAGGGGACCAAGACGAGCCAGGGAGCCACACCACAACAACCCCAAGAACCTGGAAAGCAGAAGGGGAATTGTTCACATATGCCTCCCGGGACGAGCATGGCCAAGATTACCGCTCATGCACTACCGAGTGGGGATGGAGAGAAGATGAAAATCGGCCACCCTACAAACGACCCAAGGCCATCATTTAGGCAAACCCAAAAACACAACTCGATTGCCAACCCACCTTTCACACGGAAAGAAAACCTGTCGATGGTATCATCTGAAGGGGAACAAGTGGCCCAAGGCCATCATTCAGGCGAACCCGGAAACACAACTCAATTGCCAACCCACCTTTCACACGGAAAGAAAACCTGCCGCTGGTATCATCTGGAGGGGCATGAGGGGACCAAGACGAGCCTGGGAGCCACACCACAACAACCCATACTGCTCCAAGAACTTGGAGAGCAGAAGGGGAATTGTTCACATATGCCTCCCAGGACGAGCATGGCCAACATTACCGCTCATGCGCTACCGAGTGGGGATGGAGAGAAGATGAAAATCAGCCACACTACAAATGACCCAAGGCCATCATTTAGGCAAACCCAAAAACACAACTCGATTGCCAACCCACCTTTCACGAGAAAAGAAAACCTATCGCTGGTATCATCTGGAGGGGCGCGAGGGGACCAAGACGAGCCTGGGAGCCACACCACAACGACCCCAAGAACTTGGAGAGCAGAAGGGGAATTGTTCACATATGCCTCCCGGGACGAGCATGGCCAAGATTACCGCTCATGCGCTACCGAGTGGGGATGGAGAGAAGATGAAAATTGGCCACCCTAAAAATGACCCAAGGCCATCGTTCAGGCAAACACGAAAACACAACTCAATTGCCAACCCACCTTTCACACGGAAAGAAAGCCTGTCGCTGGTATCATCTGGAGGGGCATGAGGGGACCAAGACGAGCCAGGGAGCCACACCACAACAACGCATACAGCTTGGAGGGAAAACTGGGAGTTGTTCACAATGCCTCCTGGGACGCGCATGACCAACATTACCGCTCATGTGCTACCGAGTGGGATGGAGAGAAGATGAAAATAGGCCACCCTACAAATGACCCAAGACCATCGTTCAGGCAAACCCGAAAACACAACTTGATTGCCAACCCACCTTTCACACAGAAAGAAAACCTATCGCTCGTATCATCTGGAGGGGCATGAGGGGACCAAGACGAGCCAGGGAGCCACACCACAACAACCCATACAGCTCCAAGAACTTGGAGAGCAGAAGGGGAGTTGTTCACATATGCCTCACGGGATGAGCATGGCCAACATTACCGCTCATGCGCTACCGAGTGGGGATGGAGAGAAGATGAAAATCAGCCACCCTACAAACGACCCAAGGCCATCGTTCAGGCGAACCAGAAAACACAACTCGATTGCCAACCCATATTTCACACGGAAAGAAAACCTGCCGCTGGTATCACCTGGAGGGGCACGAGGGGACCAGGATGAGCCCGAGAGCCACACCACAACAACCCATACAACTCCAAGAACTTCGAGGGCAGAAGGGGAATTGTTCACATATGCCTCCCGGGATGACCATGGACAACATTACCACTCATGCGCTACCGAGTGGGGATGGAGAGAAGATGAAAATCAGGAACCCTAGAAACGACCCAAGGCCATCATTCAGGCAAACCCGAAAACACAACTCGATTCCCAACCCACCTTTCACACGAAAAGAAAACCTGCCGCTGGTATCATCTAGAGGGGCACGAGGAGACCAGGACAAGCCAAGGAGCCACACAAAAACAGCCCATACAGCTCCAAGAACTTGGAGAGCAGAAGGGGAATTGTTCACATATGCCTCCCAGGATGACCATGGCCAGTGTTACTGCTCATGCGCTACCGAGTCGGGATGGAGAGAAGATGAAAATCGGCCACCCTACAGACGACCCACGGCCATCTTTCGGGCAAACCCGAAAACACAACTCGACTGCCAACCCACCTTTCACATGGAAAGAAACCTTGTCGCTGGTATCATCTTGAGGGGCACGAGGGGACCAAGACAAGCCGGGGAGCCACACCACAATAGCCCATACAACTCCAAGAACTTAGAGAGCAGAAGGGAAATTTTTCACATATGCCTCCCAGGACGAGCATGGCCAACATTACCACTCATGCGCTACCGAGTGGGGATGGAGAGAAGATGAAAATCGGCCACCCTACAAATGACCCAAGGCCATCCTTCAGGAAAACCCAAAAACACAACTCAATTACTAACCCACCTTTCACACGAAAAGGAAGCCTGTCACTTGTATCATTTGGTTCGGCACAAGGGGACTAAGACGAGCCAGGGAGCCGCACCATAACAACCCATACAAGTTTACATGGACAACCTTTCCCAAACGAGTTTGCACGGACGCCATCAAACGACCCACCCAGACGAGTTGACACAGGCGCCATCAAATGACCTGCCCATAACAGTTTACATGGGCGCACACAAGACCGTAACGAAGGGACAAGGGAGAGCCGGGCAAACGAGCTGCACAAATGTGCACAAAGCCACCCTCGGGTCACAACTTAGCATTTTTGTCACGGGATCGTTCGCCTGAGCGCACCCTCGCCCGACCCGCCAGAACGAATTGACTCGGACGCCCTTAAACGACCCACTCGAACGAGTTCACATGGGTGCCCAAATGACCATAACGAAGGGACAAGGGAGAGTCAGGAAAACGTGCTGCACGAATGTGCACAAAGCCAACCTCGGGTCACAACTTAGCATTTTTTGATACGGGCTCATTTGCTCGGGTGCACCCTCGCCCGACCCGCCTGAACGAGTTCACCCGAACGACCCACCCGAATGAGTTCACATGCACGCCCTCAAGCGACTCACCGAAACGAAGGGACAAGGGAGAGCCGGGCAAACGAGCTGCACGAACGTGCACAAAGCCAACCTCGGGTCACAACTTAGCATTTTTTGATATGGGCTCATTCGCCTGGGTGTGCCGTCACCTGACCCACCTAAACGAGTTCACCCGAACGACTCACCCGAACGGGTTCACACGCACGCCCTCAAACGACTCACCCAAACAAAGGGACAAGGGAGAGTCGGGAAAACTTTGTGCACGAACGTGCACAAAGCTAACCTCAGGTCACAACTTAGCATTTTTTGATATGGGCTTGTTCGCCCGGGTGCGCCCTCGCCTGACCCGCTTGAACGAGTTCACCCGAACAACTCGCCCGAATGAGTTCGCACGCACGCCCTCAAACGACTCACCCAAACGAAGGGACAAGGGAGATCCGGGCAAATGAGCAGCATGAACGTGCACAAAGCCAACCTCGGGTCACAACTTTGCATTTTTTGATACGGGCTCATTCGCTCGGGTGCACCCTCGCCTGACCCGCCTGAACGAGTTCACCCGAACGAACCACCCGAACGAGTTCGCACGCACGCCCTCAAACGACTCACCCAAACGAAGGGACAAGGGAGAGCCAGGAAAACGAGCTGCACGAACATGCACAAAGCCAACCTCGGGTCACAACTTAGCATTTTTTGATACGGGCTCGTTCGCCCGGGTGCGCCCTCGCCCGACCCGCCTGAACGAGTTCACCCGAACGACCCGCCCGAACGACCCGCCCTAACGAGTTCGCACGCACGCCCTTAAATGACTCACCCAAACGAAGGGAAAAGGGAGAGCCGGGCAAACGAGCTGCACGAACATGCATAAAGCCAACCTCGGGTCACAACTTAGCATTTTTTTATACAGGCTCGTTCGCCCGGGTGCGCCCTCGCCCGACCCGCCTGAACAAGTTCACCCAAACGACCCGCCCGAACGACCCACCCTGTCACGCCCCAAAGCCTATGGTGGTCTTCCAACCGTGCTAGCGAGGTGCGGCACCACCCCACACTTTCTTTTTAACAATACTTATGTGTGCGGACTACGCCTAATTCACAACCGATACTTAGCTTGTGTTTCGTAACCAAGTAAAACATGTTCATTATCCTTTATACTTAATGAAGCCCATACTCATTCATTAACCATCGTAATTATAAAACAGCAAGAACAACAATTTCAAAAAGTATAAAGGGGAGGGGCAACTCCCCGTAACATGAGTTTGCCCAACTGTTTATTAAGAATATCATTTTTACAATACAAGTGTGCCTGGCAGAATCCAAGGCCAACACTTAACCAAATTTACAAGATAGGCAATCTGCCTTTACAACAATTTTATGCTCTTTTGTACAAAGAACGGCACTCCCATAAGTCACCTGTAACTCCTTGTCAAATCTGCATCAAAACCGTACCTCAGAACCATCACTGCATAATCTTCGGCTTAATTCCAAGCTCCACCGTGCGTGCAATCCTCTTGGAGTACTACGCATGAGATATGTGTAGCTCCCACTCTAACTGCGCACTTATCACTTGAATCCTTGCGAAGTAAGCGAAGTTCGTTTTTGAAATGAACGCTTGAACGCTCATATATATACACTCCACATGTGGTTGAGTGTGGGGGTGGTAACCCCTTGGCCAACCCCCAAATCCTCACAAACGCACCCCGAAACTTTCATACGGCTGTCGGCTTTGCCATGGGCAAGCCCCACCTCAACGCCCTATAAGTTTCCTTGTGCTCGGTCACTTTCCCACAAGTGTCGTAATTCCTTTCGTCGCATTGTTGTTCAGAGAATTGTCGCATTTCGTGCAAAGTCTGTCGCACCGTCGCTCAACGCACGCCCGCCCACGTTCGTGCATGTCCGCCCTGAGTGCGCCCGCCCAGGCACCCGGCGCCCGCCTGTCACATAAATCCTAGGGCGGTACATCCTCCTCCACCTGAAGTCGTTGTCGTCCTCGACAACATCCCAACTCCAAGCATCAATCCATGATGTCGACTCCCCTCACATATATGGCAAACATCCTACAATGTATGTAGGCCTCCATCTCCACCATGTCTCATCTAAGTGACCAACTATCACCAGATAGTCCATACCAAGGTATGCCATATATCAGATGTCCATGACCACCGGTCACCTGCCACAATCTCTCCATGCTGCTCTCCACCGTGAAAGGCTGATCCTTTCAATCATCAAGCTACATGTCCACTACAACAAAGTGTCCACTCCATCATGTGCATCATCTCCATCATGTGCAAATTGCCCATGATATGTCAACAAGTGTTAACACACCTCAACCATGTGCCAACATCTCATCTCAACAATCGGAAGTCCTCCCAATCCATGCCAATCAACCATCATGTCACAATCTCCACATGCTATTCCACTGTGGAAGGCTAGCCCCTCCATCTCAAGCTACATGCTTATTGCAACATATAATGTTGTCCTCATCATGTGTAGTTCCCATGTGAACCTACTGCCATGATACTCCAACACAATGTCAACACCTCATGTACATGCTAGCCCCTCATGTCTGAACGAGTTGGGTAGCTAATCCAACCATCATGCCCAATCCATGAAAATGCACATCCTCATGCCACCATCAGTTGTTCCTCAAATCATCCCTGTCACATCCTGAACTCGATCAAGAATCCATCCGTAAACCATGCTCAGGTCCATGAAGTAGTCCTCATCTCATCTACAACATGTCCATGATGTTTGGTGTCAATGTGCTAAAGGAAATAAGCCACATCTATCCCAACATCATCCATAAGTGTGCCTCTTCCACATGAAGAGGCCATCTCATCAATCTCTAACTCTCAGTTTGCCACATCCATGTCCATGAAGCTACCTCCATCACATCTACAATGTGCCATCCCTCAAGTCTGCCAAGTGTTCTAAGAGAACACTTCTCCATCAAGTGTCAAGTGTCCCAAGAGAACACCTTTCTCATGTCCCCATGTGCTGCTCATGATCAGAGATCAATCAGCTCCCATGTATAAAAGTAGTTGAGTCTCGGCTCAACCCATACCCAAGTGCAGCCACCAAGGTATCATCATCATCGTAACTCCATCACCTCAAAGTGCCTCATATCGATCCTCCACATCAGGTCACTCTTTCAAGCCATGCCCATACATGGAATTTGAAAGTGTGCATCCCATACTGCACCAAAGACTCTGCCCTCAGCTCCTCAATGCATCAGATCCTCTAAGTCCACCATATATGAAGTCCCCTAGAAGTCACAACAATCTCATGTCATCATGAGCTCCATGAGTCACCCTCAACCAACACTCTAGCAAGCATACAAGTCTCCACCAAAAGGTCTCTGCAAGATGCCTCAGCTCTCCATGTAGTAAGAATGCTTCATAGGCTGCTCACAACTCCATCCAAGTCCATGGCTTTGTTGCACAAGAGTGTACAACCTCTCCATAGTCTCATATGTAATAAGTATCCATGTCACATAAGCAAATCCATCCGGTCAACATCCATGCCATGGTACACCTCATCGGATGCCCATAAGTGACATCTCCACAAGTGCACCCACAATATGTCCCTGCATAAGACTGCCATGCTCCATGTCTCCAACCTGATGTCCATGACTAAGTTGTCCATGTAGCCCAACCAAGTAGACTCTCCACAACCATCGGTCATCCATCCAAGCTGCAATCTTCGGTTTAGTGAACTCGGTCACCAACCATATCATCACGTTATGAGTTTCTTCCATCATAGCTCCTCAACCTAAGTGTCCACCAAGACTATGAGAAGTCCACCCAAAACATCATCATCACATGAGTCTCTCCATCATAGCTCCTCCACCAAAGTGCCCATCAAGACTTACTCTTGGTCTCGGCCATGAGAAGTCCACCCAAGCAACTCAAGTGTGTGCCCTTCTACTGTCCATGAGTCATGCCGAGCACTTAGCCATGTGGCTAAAGCATGACCCACTCATCCACAATGATCATCAAGTTCCACCCTTGTCACAGGCCTTTGTACCTTCTACCATAAGGTCACAAACAACCCTAACAAGTCTTGTAAACATCAACAATCCTTGTTTCTCCATACAAGGTCTCACCATAAACATCCGTGGTAAGATGCTCCCTAGCATTGGCAAACTGACTTTACCCTTCCCTGCACATGGTCCATCTACCAAATGTCCAAATGAAACACACGTATCATCATCATGAGGTTCCTCCATGATAGTACCCTCATCCACACATGTATGCAAACTGCACGATCCTGGTCCAACTTGATCAAACTCAAGTTCATCCTCGGTCACGGTCATGTCTGCAACATCATCGGTCATCAAGGCTTCCTCTTCCTTGGTAGTACAATCTGCAACTTCAACTTGCTCCATCGTCCAACCAAGTTGAAGAAGCTCATCTTCAACGCTCTTCTCCAAGACTGCAAGCTTCTCTCGAATGCGGGGATTCTCCTTTTTCAACCGCTTCAACCTGTATAAGGTAAGCAAGAGCTTCCCTTCGCATTCTTCCAAACCTGTCATGCCTTGTTCTTCGTCTTCCTCGGTTCGTACTTCGTTCAGACGCCCAAACCGTGTATACCTGTCCACACGCAGTCCCACTTGCCCACTTGACAAGTGCCCAAATCGTATGACCAGCACGTAGTATCGCCTGCTCTACTCTATGACACCCAGTTCCAACCTTTACTAGCTTCACCAAGCACCCTGCAACCATGAACCGGCCCTTGTTCCACTTATGTGAAACTAGCATCCTTCACCTGCAAGTACTTGGCTCCACTGTCACAAGCAACCTGCTCAAACCAACCTCAACCGAGCTGCTTCAATGCTTCATCAACCCAGTCATCAGCCTGCTCTGATACCAACTCATGGTAGTGTGGTGGGATCAACACTTCCTCATCAACCCAGATATCAGCTCTGATACCAACTCACGGTAGTGTGGTGGGATCGGCACTTCCTGATCAACCCAGATATCAGCTCTTATACCAACTCACGATAGTGTGGTGGGATCAGCACTTCCTCATCAACCCAGATATTAGCTCTGATACCAACTCACGGTAGTGTGGTGGGATCAACACTTCCTCATCAACCCAGATATCAGCTGTGATACCAACTGTCACGCCCCCAAGCCTATGGTGGTCTTCCAACCATGCCGACGAGGTGTGGCACCACCCCACACTTTCTTTTTAACAATACTTATGTGTGCGGACTACGCCTAATTCACAACCGATACTTAGCTTGTGTTTCGCAACCAAGTAAAACATGTTCATTATCCTTTATACTTAATGAAGCCCATACTCATTCATTAACCATCGCAATTATAAAATAGCAAGAACAACAATTGCAACAAGTATAAAGGGGAGGGGCAACTCCCCGTAACGTGAGTCTGCCCAACCGTTTATTAAGAATATCAGTTTTACAATACAAGTGTGCCTGGCAGAATCTAAGGCCAACACTTAACCAAATTTACAAGATAGGAAATCTGCCTTTACAACAGTTTTATGCTCTTTTGTACAACTCCCATAAGTCACCTGTAACTCCCTGTCAAATCTACATCAAAGCCGTACCTCAGAACCATCACTGCATAATCTTCGGCTTAATTCCAAGCTCCATCGTGCGTGAAATCCTCTTGGAGAACTATGCATGAGATATGCGCAACTCCCACTCTAACTGCACACTTATCACTTGAATCCTTGCGAAGTAGAGCGAAGTTCATTTTTGAAATAAACGCTTGAACGCTCATATATATACGCTCCACATGTGGTTGAGTGTGGGGGTGGTCGCCCCTTGGCCGACCCCCAAATCCTCACAAACGCACCCCGAAACTTTCCTATGGCTGTCGGCTTTGCCATGGGCAAGCCCCACCTCAACACCGTATAAGTTTCCTTCGCACTCGGTCACTTTCCCACAAGTGTCGTAAGTCCTTTCGTCGCATTGTTGTTTGGAGAATTGTCGCATTTTGTGCGAAGTCTGTCACACCATTACTCAACGCACGCCCGCCGACGCTCATGCACGTCCGCCCGGCGTGCGCCTGCACGGGCGCCCGGCACCCGCCCGTCGCATAAATCCCAGGGCGGTACACGCCCGAACAAGTTCGCACGCACACCCTCAAACGACTCACCCAAACGAAGGGACAAGGGAGAGCCGGGCAAACGAGCTGCATGAACGTGCACAAAGCCAACCACGGGTCACAACTTAGCATTTTTTGATACGGGCTCGTTTGCCCAGGTGTGCACTCGCCCGACCCGCCTGAACAAGTTCAACCAAACGACCCACCCGAACGACCCGCCCGAACGAGTTCGCATGCACGCCCTCAAATGACTCACCCAAATGAAGGGACAAGGGAGAGCCAGGCAAACGAGCTGCACGAACGTGCACAAAGCCAACCTCGGGTCACAACTTAACATTTTTTGATACGGGCTTGTTCGCCCGGGTGCGCCCTCGCCCGACCCGCCTGAATGAGTTCACCCGAACGACCCGCTCGAACGAGTTCGCACGCGTGCCCTCAAACGACTCACAGAAATGAAGGGACAAGGGAGAGCCGGGAAAATGAGCTGCACGAACGTGCACAAAGCCAACCTCGAGTCACAACATAGCATTTTTTGGTACGGGCTCGTTCGCCCGGGTGCGCCCTCGCCCGACCCTCCTGAACGAGTTCACCCGAACGACCCGCCTGAACGTGTTCGCATGCACGCCCTCAAACAACTCACCGAAACGAAGGGACAAGGGAGAGCTGGGCAAACGAGCTGCACGAACGTGCACAAAGCCAACCTCGGGTCACAACTTTGCATTTTTTGATATGGGCTCGTTCGCCTGGGTGCCCCTCGCCCGACCCGCCTTGTCACGCCCCCAACTCTTTTTTTCTTAAGTTGAGCGGGTGCGGCACCGCCTAAACTACTCACCGTTTCCATGGTTAAGTGTTTTACGAACTACGCTTTCACTTTTATAAAAACTTCACTTGTTAAATTATAATGTGCGGAATTCCATTATAACATACATGATAAACAAAACCGAGAACAACAATCCATGTATAAAAATATCTTTTATTATATATATATAAATTTTACAACATGACTGGGAGTCTAAACTCAACCGACGTTTTACATCAAGGCAGGCGCCCGCCCGTGCGAGGGCGCACGACGGTCTTCCCACGCCTCACCCATTATACAACAATAGCGTTTACCCGAACGATGGGCGCGCCGTGCCACTGTGCACGCCCAACCGTAATGCAACCCAACACCCGGCACTCTCGGTGTTCACCTCCAACAATGGGCAGGCGGGTCGCCCACGCCCTTGCCCGGTCGTTCACCTGATGGGCGGGTGAGCGTTCACCCGTGCCCAAGTCCTGGCTCTACCCGCGCTACCAATCAACCCGTCACACTACGTGCTGCCTGCCCGGCGCTGCGGGCGCATCCCCATGTGACCTGCGGTTACACCGCGTCCTCCCTTCACACTAAGACTTGTGCATTGGCTGCGATGTTGAACCTTGATCGATTTGTGATGCCTCCAATCCACGTTCCATCCGCTGGTTTTATATGCATTGTGGGAGGGGGCTGCCATCCGGCCGACCTCCACAACTCTCCATCCTCGCGCTCGATTGTTTGTCGCAACACATGGTCGGCTTGCCCATCGTGCGGGACCACCCCACAACCGTGTCCAACACTCCATTCCGCGCTCGGTCGGTTCGCCCACGAGTTACCACCAACTCGTCGTATAAACATATGAACGCTCCACATCTCTGCGCGCTCACCCAACATGTGCGCACAAGTGGCATTCACGATACTTAGCCGAATTTTCTCATCGTGTGAGAGGCGCGTGCCCAGGCCGCAATGCTAGGGCGGTACATCCTCCCCCACTGGAAATCATTGTAGCCCTCGACAATCCTCCACATCTAAGTACTCTCTGCTCAAATCTCGCAATCTTCCTATTCCATCTCCAAAATGAGTCCTCTGATTCCCAACTCTCCTCTTCTGGTGCTTCCTTCCATCTGACAAGGTACTCCCGTTTCTGGTGGCAACCAACCCCTGTAGTTCTAAAGTCCAAAATCTTCTCCAACTCCAAGCCTGGTTTGTCCACTATCCCAGCTGGTCCTCTTGGCGGTTCAGCTCTCTCTGGATGGTATGAATCAAGCCTGCATCTCTTCAACTGACTCACATGAAAAACTGGATGTTTCATGTGCATATGGTGCGGAAGCTCTAGCTTGTAAGAAACCTCCCCCACTTGCTTCTCCACACGAAATGGTCCCTCATACTTCCGTGTCAGTTTGACGGCCATCCCCTTGGCTGGCTGAAACTGCTCTCCGGTAATCCTGAGAAACACCATATCTCCCACACTGAACTGCACATCCCGTCTCCCCCGATCAACATTCTTCTTCATTCTCCTTGTAGCATCGTGCAAGCGCAACCATGCCAACTCCAAGGTCTCCTCCCAAACCTTCATGAATCTCTTCACATGAGGACTCCTCATATGACCTGTAGTCTCAACGGTGTGCGGAGTAACCGGCATCTGTCCATTCACCAACTCAAATGGACTGTACCCCGTCATAGAACTCTTTTGAATATTGTAGCTAAGCTGAGCAATATCCAAGAGTTCAGGCCAATTCTTTTGATCAGCCGTGACATAATGTCTCAAGTAGTCCTCCAGCAATGCGTTGATACGCTCGGTCTGCCCATCTGTCTGTGGATGGTAACTCGAACTCATCAGCAACTCTATCCCAACTAACTTGAACAATGTCGTCCAAAATCTCCCTGTAAATCGTGGATCCCTATCCAACACAATACTCAACGGCATACCCCAATACTTCACCACGTTCTTGAAGAACAACTCGGCAGTACGCTCAGCTCCACAAGGTATCTTTGTCGGAACAAAGACAACATACTTGGAAAAACGATCAACAACGACCATGATCCCATTATACCCCTGCACCTGCGGTAACTGAACAATGAAGTCCATAGAGACACTCATCCATGGCCTCTCTGGAATAGGTAAAGGATGCAACAGTCCTCCTTGCCTCTGATTATCCAATTTGTCTTGCTGACAAATGATGCACGTATGTACATACTCCTCCATCTCCTCTTGCATCTTCTCCCAAAAGAACCCTCTCTCCAACAATGCCAAAGAACAACGCTGCCCTGGGTGGCCAGCGCATGGAGAATCGTGGCACTCCTTCAAGAGGTGCCTCCTAAGACCAGATGTCTTTGGAACATAGAGTCGGTTTCCAAAGAATAAGTAACCGTCTCATAGAAAGAACCTACATGTCTTCCCTTCCCTTATCTGCTTCACTATATTATGCGCCAAAGTATCGGTTTCCACACTTTCCTTCAGTTTGTTTTGCATCTCTTCTGACATCTGAATCCGACTTCTACTCCTTGTTGCCTGGTCTTCACCTTCCAATGCTGCAAGTTGTCCCTTCCTACTAAGGGCATCTGCTAGTGCATTGTGTCTACCCGGTCTATACTCAATAGACATGTCGAACTCTGCCAAGAAGTCCTGCCAATGAGCTTGCTTCGCAAAAAGCTTCGGTTGTGATGCAAAATAACTCGCTGCAACGTTGTCAGTCTTGACAACAAAAGTATTCCCATTAGGTAGTGCCTCCATACATGAAGACAATGGATGATCGCAGTCATCTCCTTCTCATGAACTGGATACCTCCGCTCTCTATCCTGTAACTTCCGACTCTCATAGGCCACCGGATGCCCATCCTGCATAAGAACCCCTCCTATAGAAAAATCTGAAGCATTAGTGTGCACCTCGAATGGTCTCCCGAAGTCAGGAAACTTTAGTATCGGTGTTGTAACCATCCTTCTCTTCAAGTCATCAAATGCCTTTTGACATTTCTCCGTCCAACACCACTTCTTATCCTTTTTCAGTAGGTCTGTCGGTGCCGATGTTACCTTGGAGTAACCTTGTACGAACTTCCATTGGTAGTTGGTGATGCCCAAGAACACCCTCATCTCATGGACATTCTTCGGTTCAACCCAATTCTCGATAGCCTTCACCCTGCTCGACTCCATCCGTATGTACCCCTATCCAACAATGTGCCCAAGGAACGGAATCTCGGTCTGAGAAAACACACACTTATACTTTTTCAAGAACAACTGATTCTCCCTTAGTGCCTTGAAAACCATCGCCAAGTGCTTCTTATGATCCTCCATGTTATCACTGTAAACCACTATATCTTCCAAGTATACCACTACGAACGAGTCCAAGTATGATCGTAGGACATCATTCATCAAAGTGAAAAATGTCGCAGGAGCATTGCACAACCCAAACGACATAACAAGGAACTCAAAGCTACCATACCTTGTTACGATCGTGGTCTTCTTCTTGTCTCCTTCAGCAATCCGCACCTAATAATAACCATGCCTTAAATCCAGCTTAGAAAACACTCGGGCTTTCGCAAGCTTGTCAAAGCAATCAGCAGCCAATGGCAAAGGATACCTGTTTCTCACCGTCTGCTTGTTCAATGCACGGTAGTCACAGCACATCCTTAGGTCATTGTTATCCTTCT
This sequence comes from Pinus taeda, assembly GCA_000404065.3. NCBI lineage: Eukaryota > Viridiplantae > Streptophyta > Pinopsida > Pinales > Pinaceae > Pinus > Pinus taeda. Next base: position 38,518 of record APFE031755670.1, on the reverse strand, counting down.
TTCACTGGAATAATACCAGAGCTCCATATGGGGACCTTGAAGGTCTAATGAAACTTGCATCAGCTAACTCCTTCAGCTGCCGTTTCAATTCCTCCAACTCAGGCCCTGATAAATGATAAGGTGCTTTAGCCGGGGGTTCCTTCCCTGGTTCGAGCTCAATGCTATAGTCCACCGCACGCCTTGGTGGAAGCTTCTTCGGTAGCTCATCAGGCATCAAATCTGCATACTTGTTAAGCGCATCAGAAATCTCAGCCGAAATAGACATCCCCACTTCATCACCTTCGACTCCTTTGAACATCACTGCATATGTCTCCATATCTGATTCCTTCATGGCCCTTTCCAAACTTAGTGCAGAAACATGCTGCACCTTGAATTCCCTCCTTTGCCTATGTGTGGGCAAAGTCCAAGTTCGTATCTGTCCAACCAGCACCACCTCATCACAGAAGGGGACAACAATAGCCTTGTTGCCCTTCAAGAAATCTTGTCCAAGTATTACATCGAAGTCGTTCATCTCCATCACCATGAAGTCCAACTGACCCGTCCAGTCTCCTATTTGCATCGGCACTTCGTGTGCCAAACTCGTCACCTTGGCCTTAGAGTTCACTACCTTGACCTCCATGTTGGATGGAAGGATCGTCAGTCCGACATCTCTAGCCAACCGTGTCGTCATAAACTTATGGGTGGCCCCTGTGTCCACAAGAGCTTGAGTAGTCTTTCCACGGACCATCAAGTCTACAAAACCCAGACTGTTCATCCATAATTTCTCCATAACCTGTCCTTGCATACATTTCCATTCTCTTTGCTTATCATCAAGCCTCTTCAACACTAAATCAGCTTTTACCGCGGCTTCAACCTTCCGTGAACCTACTCTGATACCACCTGTCACGCCCCCAACTCTTTTTTTCTTAAGTTGAGTAGGTGCGGCACCGCCTAAACGACTCTGCGTTTCCATGGTTAAGTGTTTTACGAACTACGCCTTCACTTTTATAAAAACTTCACTTGTTAAATTATAATGTGTGCAATTCCATTATAACATACATGATAAACAAAACCAAGAACAACAATCCATGTATAAAAAGATCTTTTATTATATATATAGAAAATTTACAACATGACCGGGAGTCTACGCTCAACCGGCATTTTACATCAAGGCGGGCGCCCACCCGTGCGAGGGTGCATGGCGGTCTGCCCACGCCTCACCCGTTATACAACAATAGCGTTTGCCCGAATGATGGGCGCGCCGTGCCACCGTGCACGCCCAACCGTAATGCAACCCAACACCCAGCACTCTCGGCGTTCACCTCCAACAATGGGCGAGCGGGTCGCCCACGCCCTCGCCCGGTCATTCACCCGACGGGTGGGCGGGCGTTCACCCGTGCCCAAGTCCCGGCTCTACCCGCGCTGCCAATCAACCCGTCACACTACGTGCTGCCTGCTCAGCGCTGCGGGCGCATCCCCGCGCAACCTGCGGTTACACCATGTCCTCCCTTTGCACTAAGACTTGTGCGTTGGCTGCGATTTTGAACCTTGATCGATTTGCGATGCCTCCAATCCACGATCCATCCGCTGGTTTTATATGCGTTTTGGGAGGGGGCTGCCATCCGGCCGACCTCCACAACTCTCCATCCTCGCGCCCGATTGTTTGTCGCAACACATGGTCGGCCCGCCCATCGTGCGGGACCACCCCACAACCGCGACCAACACTCCATTCCGCGCTCGGTCGGTTCACCCATGAGTTACCACCAACTCGTTGTATAAACATATGAACTCTCCACATCTCCGCGCGCTCACCCAACATGTGCGCACAAGTGGCATTCAAGATACTTAGCCGAATTTTCTCATTGTGTGAGAGGCGTGTGCCCGGGCCGCAACGATAGGGTGGTACACGCCTGAACGAGTTCACCCAAACGACCCGCCTGACTGACCCGCCCGAACGAGTTCGCAAGAACACCCTCAAACGAATCACCGAAAGGAAGGGCCAAGGGAAAGCTGGGAAAACGAGCTGCACGAATATGCACAAAGCCAACTTCGGGTCACAACTTAGCATTTTTTGATACGGGGTCATTCGCCCGGGTGCCCCCTCGCCCGACCCACCTAAACGAGTTCACCCGAACGACCCGCCGTAACGACCCGCCGAAACGAGTTCGCACGCACGCCCTCAAACGACTCACCCAAACGAAGGGACAAGGGCGAGCCGGGCAAACGAGCTGCACGAACATGCACAAAGCCAACCTCGGGTCACAACTTAACATTTTTTGATACAAGCTCGTTCGCCCAGGTGTGCCCTCACCCGACCCACCTGAACGAGTTCACCCGAACGACCCGCCCGAACGAGTTCGCACGCACGCCCTCAAACGACTCACCCAAATGAAGGGACAAGGGAGAGCCGGGTAATGAGCTGCACGAACGTGCACAAAGCCAACCTCGGGTCACAACTTAGCATTTTTTGATACGGGCTCGTTCGCCCAGGTGTGCCCTCGCCCGACCCGCCTAAACGAGTTCACCCGAACCACCCGCTTGAACGAGTTCGCATGCACACCCTCAAACGACTCACCAAAACGAAGGGACAAGGGAGAGCCGGGCAAACGAGCTACACGAACGTGCATAAGGCCAACCTCGAGTCACAACTTAGCATTTTTTGATACGGGCTCGTTCACCAGGGTGCGCCCTCACCTGACCCGCCTGAATGAG
>APFE031755660.1:15747-52473 GCA_000404065.3 Pinus taeda | reverse complement strand
GTTGATGGCTTGAAGCATAATCTACTGAGTGTCAGTTAGATGTGCGATCAAGGAACCGAGGTAATATTTCGATCAAATGGATGTAGTGTTCGTGATTTTGATACAGGAAAAACAATGATCAAAGGCAGAATAACTCCAAATAACCTATACATATTTGAAGAAGGAAAACAACAATGCTATTTGAGCAAGGATGATGAACACTGGTTATGGCACCAGAGGTTGGGGCATCTAAGATTTTCACAAATAAGGAAAGCATGCAAATACCAAGCAGTTCGTGGTCTTCCAGATATCAAAATTCCAGAAAAAAACCATATGCAAATCATGTCAGTTTGGTAAGCAAACCAGAACTAACTTCGCTGAGAAGGAAGGATCAACCAGCAGGCCTCTTGAACTAGTCCATACAGATGTATGTGGGCCATTTAGGACAAGGTCACCTCGAGGAGAAGAATACTTTATATTATTCATTGATGACTTCTCCAACATGGTTTGGTTGGGACTTATGAAACACAAGGATGAAGCATTCAAAAATTCAAATCTTTCAAAGCCTTGGCTGAAAATGAATCAGATCACAAAATTAAGTGCCTCAGGTCTGATAGAGGTGGGGAGTTTACCTCAAATGAATTTTTCGATTTCTGTGAAGAACATGGAATAAGAAGGGAATTCTCTACCAGCTAGGACTCCTCAACAAAATGGAGTAGTGGAAAGGATGAACAGAACCGTTCAACAAATGGCTCGTGCTATGCTTGATGAGTCTGGAACTCCCGCAACCTTCTGGGGTGAAGCTGCATTTACTGCGGTTGTTATTCTCAACAAAACAAATGTCCGAGTGAACAACACTCAAACTCCTCATGAGCTCTGGTATGGTGAGACTCCTTCGGTAAAGCATTTCAAAATTTTTGGAAGCAAATGCTATATTAAGAATAATGATGAACAACCTGGAAAACTTAAACCTAGAGCAAATGAAGGCATTCTCCTTGGTTATTCTCCCCACAGAAAAGCATATACGTGTTATAATAACAAAACTTGGAAGAATTGTTGGCAGCATTGATGTAGTGGTTGATGAAAAAGGATACATTCCTAGGCAAGTAAATTATGAAAATATCGAAGAGGATGAAGACTACCCTCAAAATCAGATTGATGATGAAGAAGAAACCCATGAGGAGCCAGAGGAACAGATAAGGATAGAAGAAAAGACTCCTTCCAAGTATGTTCAAAAGAATAATCCAGAATCACAAATTTTGGGGCGAAAGGAGGCAGGCATACAAACAAGAAGAACAATTGCTGAACCTTCAAGCTATTTGTCCTTACTCTCCTCCACTGAACCACAAAATGTAAGAGAGGCATGCAAATATGAATGCTGGGTCAAGGCAATGGATGAAGAATTTGAGCAGATCAAAAAGAACAACACTTGGGAATTGGTTCCTAGAATAAAAGATAAGAATTTCATAGGAACAAAATGGATCTTCAAGAACAAGTTGAATGAAGATGGGAAAGTTATTAGAAACAAGGCCAGACTTGTCTGTAAAGGGTATGCTCAACAAGAAGGAATAGGCTTTGAAGAAACTTTTGCTCCCGTTGCTAGACTTGAGGCCATCCGAATGTTCCTCGCTCTCTCAAGCTTTCAGTGGTTAAAAGTATTTCAAATGGACGTGAAATCAGCCTTTCTGAATGGAGACTTAGAAGAAGAAGTGTACATTGAGCAACCATATGGTTTCATTCTTGGGAATGATCCAAATCTTGTTTGCAGACTAAAAGAGGCTCTCTATGGTATTAAACAGGCTCCAAGGGCTTGGTATTATCATTTGGACAAATATCTTCATCAACAAGGTTTCTCAAAAGGATCAACAGATAGCAATCTTTATATAAAAATTGAAAATGACAAATTGCTAATACTTGTTGTGTATGTAGATGGTATTATCTTTGGCAGCAATGAAGAAGCTATGAGTCAAAGCTTTGCCTTGGTGATGCAAAAAGAATTCGAAATGTCTTTGCTTGGAGAACTGACATACTTTCTTGGATTGCAAATCCAACAAAATGAAGGCGGTATCTTCTTATCTCAAACCAAGTACCTCAAGCAGATTTTGAAGAAGTATGGCATGGAAGATTCACTAGTATGTACCCCTATGGTTACAGGATGCAGTCTCAGTGCAAATGATGAATTAGCAGCAGTGCATCAACCAACCTATAGATCCATGATTGGAAGTCTACTTTATTTGACAGGTACTTCACCAGACATCATGCATGCAGTGGGAATAGTTGGAAGATTTCAGGAAAATCCTAAGGAAACCCATCTTCAGGCAGTAAAGAGAATTTTCAAGTATCTTCAAGGAACTCAAAACTATGGCTTATGGTATCCAAGAGATACATATCTCACTCTTTATGCTTATATAGATGCAGATTGGGCTGGAAGCGTGGATGACAGAAAGAGAACAAGTGGTGGTGCATTCTTATGGGTTCCAGATTAGTATCTTGGTTCAGCAAGAAACAAAGTTCGATTGCTTTATCTACAGCTGAAGCAGAATATGTGGCTACTGCATCTTGCTACACTCAACTTCTTTGGATGATGCAGATCTTGCAGGATTTTCAAATCACTTGTACACCACCTATCTCCATCTTATGTGATAATACAAGTACAATCAACATTTCAAAGAACCTGGTCATGCATTCAAAGAGCAAACACATACCGATCAAGTATCACTTTCTCAGGGAACAAGTGCTTGAACATAAGGTCAAGTTGGAGTATGTTCCTTCTAAGGAACAAGTTTCTCATATACTCACCAAACCATTGCCTAGGGAGACCTTTGAATACCTCAGGAAAAAGCTGGGGGTAGTTGATGCATCATCTTGTTGTTGAATCTCATATGTTTCAAAGATTGTTGGTTGTACGCAAGTTTCATATGGGGTATACGCGTACATGGATTCGTCGAAGATTGAATGGCACAGGTTCATGGGGAGCATATATAATGCATTGTTGGAATTATGATAGCACAAAAGGAGAACATGGATGCCGATCTGAATATGGCTACAATATGTCTCTATCTCTTTCACGGTCATTTATGGTGTATGGTGGATTATGGTTCTTCTTGAAGAAATTTTTCTTTTGTAGATCTGGTCTATAGTTAGGAAGAGCATGATCAGCAGAGCAAAGACTCAAGCATGTTCTCAGGGGGAGCATAACCCTTTTCCCTTGATGTCAAAGGGGGAGAATAACTTTGAGGATCTTGGGGTTGCCATCAAGTCCAAAGGGGGAGATTGTTGGCATTATGATTCAGGTTTGGCGCTATGGCACAGGTGTTGTACTTGATGGAAACTCACTCAAGTGGCATATCTCTATTCAGGCTCTCAAATCATAGAAAATGAGATTCCCGTAAGTGAGCCTAAGCAAAGGTGCAGACCCGCAGGTACCCCGACCAAGAACTGCAAACATACCCGCAGGTGCTCCGTTTAAAAGGTGCGGACGTCAAATTCACTCACTCCAATGTAGAGAAGCGCGCGCACGTGGAAATCTTTATGAATGGTCCATGGTATTTAGCCCGACATGTTTGATCCTATGGTTTTGGTCGGTGGTTTTGCATCTAAAAGTATTAATCCAAGGTATTGGGTTCCTAGCATTGAATACCTATGGTTTTGGACCATGGTTTGAGTAAAGGCTTGCCTATAAAAAGGGAAGGAGATCATTTGGCTAGACACCCTTTTTTTAATTTTGAATATCTTAAGATCTGAAATTTTGGGTGATCAGTTTGATAATGCTAGATCTAAATCAAGGAGAATTCTGTAAACTGTAAGGCGGATCTATTGATAAGTCGTGATCTCATTGGCGCATGATCAGATCTATGGATCTGACAGTCTGTGGCACATTGGAGGACTGATAAATTGGCTCTATTCGGAGGTCCGCAGGCGATCAACTGCGCAGGTGCGGAGGTATGCAGCGCAGCAGAAGGCGCAAGTGCGAAGGTACGCAACGCAGCAGAAGGCACAGGTGCGAAGGTACGTAGCGCAGTAGAAGGCACAGGTGCGAAGGTACGCAACGCAGCAGAAGGCACAGGTGCGGAGGTACACAGCGCAGCAGAAGGCACAGTGCAGAGGTACACAGAGGAACAGAAGGACCAGGTGCGGAGGTACGCTCTCAGGCAGACAGTGCAGGTGTGGATCTGTGTAGAGGTACGCAATACAACAGAAGGAGTAGGTGCAGAGGTACGCAGAATAGCAGAAGGATTAGTTACGGATCTACACACTTTAGACACAGAAGGGTTACAGATATTCACAGGTTTCTATTGGTGAAGTTGCGGACTTTTCTTGAAATATTTGTTGGCTTCCTTTTATCTTTTGCTGAAGAGTTCTAGGTTTAGATTACTGGTATTGTTGTTCTGGTTACTGCATTCTGAAAAGTTATTGGTTGATTCCTTGGTTGATTATAAAAGGAGATTGGGTGATTCATATGTACTTGTTGATTATTTGATGTTCATGGATCCAGTTTGACAATTCATGAAACGTGGTCCTTAAAGAAGTAGAAGAGCAAAGGGGGTTGTAGCTCCCTTCTAGGAGAGAATGGAAAATGAGAGAGGGTTGTAGCTCTCTATAGGTTGCAGCCTGCGTACTCGTAAAGGACTGCACCAATACAAAATCATTGTAAAAGAAGTTTCTAATTGAAAGAAGATAGAGACATATTGCAGCAGGTGGTTTTCACCTACATTTGGTTTCCACCTTATATCTAGTGTTCCTTGGTGTGATTATTTGTTTTTCTTGTTCTTGCTCATTATTATATGGTACTGACATACAAACTAATGATCAATGTCTGAAGAATAAATTAAAGTATAAGTCTGGAAGATATATTGAAAAGAATTTTATAACACTGATTCACCTCCCCCCTCTCAGTATTATTTCCAATAGGTAGGAGCAGTTTGGGGGGGATACGACATTTGGTGAGAGTGGACTATAGGAGATGTGACATTTTGTGGGAGTATATTGGAGTGGAGGGAGCGGGGTTAACAATTATTATTAGGCATGAAGGGGGAAGGTGGATTTCAGAAGGGGGTGAGCGGTATGTAGTTTTGGTGGAGGGGGTTCCAAAGTCCTTGAGGGAGTGAGACGTTGCAAATGCGAGATTGGGACAATCTGCTTTTTGGAACCCCCCCCCCCCCCAATTAATTAACTATCGAAGGGGCAGAGGGGGTTTGAAGTCATCGACAGCCGATTATCTCATCAGGTTAGATCACGATTGTTGATTATAGCGAGAGCATTATTACATACGATAAAAACCTTCATGTAAAAATTAGTTTATTAACACTTAGTTGATCATGATTACATTATGTGATTAACTAATTAAACGTATTTATCTAACATCTAACACGACATTTAAGCTAGCATCATGTATTTTTAATTTTTCTAAGGGGTTTTTCATGATATATTTTTATTTTTAAATATATCTCTATTTTTTTCTTTTTTTTTTCACATGTACATCAATTTTTTTATATATATTCTCCTTTCATTTTGTTTTTATTTTATTTTTCTTTTTTTTCTATATTTTTTTATTTTCTGTTTTTTGAAAATAAGTTGTATAATGAAATATTATTTACAACATCTCATGACATGAAAATCCACAAATAATCATCAATTGATCCTATAAATTATAGAACACTAACCGTTCCAATTAGAAATCAATTTATGAAGGTAAAAAGAAATTTCAATAGTTTTTTTCACACACACACACACACACACTAGGGGAAGAACTTAGATTTCATTTTCAAAAATGTATTTATATTGATATAGGAAGTAATAGAAAACCACAAATGTGTTGAATTTTTTTGTAGTTGGTGCAATATTATTGGAGTCTTAGTAGTAAGGCTTAAAAGAGATTTTGTTAAATATTTCCCATTATAACTTAGGAGTATTTTATTTATCTTAGAAATATTTTATTTAAGTAGTGACATAATAATTTTAGATGTTTTCCATATGTTAAGTAGATTATATATGTTAATATCATATATAAAAGTGGATTTATATGTAAAATAATTTCATATTTAAAATATCATATATAATTAAAGGAGCTCCCTAAGATTGGTGGACCCTGTGGACCCAAAAAATGGGAAAGGTGTTTACATCATCTCATGTTCATGTGCGACTCCATACATTGATGAAATTGGACACTCAATAAATTATAGAATTCATGAGCATGAAACCAACATCAAACATCGAAGGACTCGTTCCATAGCTTTAGCAGAACATTCGAAAAAGACAAAACATCATATTTGCTGAAGAGGCGAGGATCATTGCATGGATTGATCGTTTTCATCACCGACAGTTTAGGGAGGGCATGGAAATTGAAAGTAGGCCATGTAATTTGAATAGTGATGATGGTTGGAATATTAGCAGGTGTTTGATCCCTTTGTATTTTAAAGTTTTCATATTTTACTTTTTTTACTATTATTCATTTTATTATCTTTTGATATGTTAAATTTATTTTTATTTTTCATTCTCAATTTTTATTGCTTTCCCGTCATTGAATTTCTCTTGTGAACATTAAAATTTGAGTTGTTGCTTTATTTTATTATATATATTATATATATATATCTATAGTCGTAGTCTAACTTATAGATGAAATGGTTTCTTTCACAACCTTTTTTCAAGTTAATTTTAATCAAAATTTGACAGATATTTTTAAAAACTTAAGTTTGAATTGTTTAGTCTGCATAATTTGAGTGCCTTTGGGGTTTTTCAAGGTCCTAAATCCATATATGAATTCAAAAATGTATTTTAAACAACAAAAAATCTTGAAATTGTTGTTAGAAAATTATATATTACGGAGCAATGGAACACATAAAATATTGCAGAAATATAAACGCGGAAAATGCAAAAAATAAGAGAGACACAGATATACGTGGTTCACCCAGTTTGGGCTACGTCCACCCCAAACAGCCAATCCTTCCTTTCTATTATCCAGCGAAATGAAGAGACACAACCTATAGTAGATCCATTGTAATATCCTCTGTTTTCCCTCACAGTCTCACCTCTCTACTTCTCACTCAGAGAATGCACACCTATTACACAGCCTCGATACAAATTCCCTCATACATAGAGAGGGGTTGCCTTCTAGGGAAAAAAAACCCTAAACTAAACATAAGTTCTATCATCAGATCATCTTCCTAATGAATGGCCCAGATTAACTAGAAATTATTATACTTTTACAGGGAAATTTTACATCTGTTTTTAGCTTCGGGGGTGCTTCTCCCAAACCCCCGCCGGGGGACCGCTGGCCCCCGTACCCCCCGGTCGGGGGGAATCGGCCCCCCCAAACCCCCGCCAAGGGGACAAGTCCCCCCCGCATGGAGGGTGTACAAAACTTCTTGGGGTATGCATCCGGCTGAAACAAAGACCTCTAAACAATCATGCTCCATACTCAACAATCTCCCACTTGGAGAATGATTGTAGCAAATCCACCGCTGCTTCCTTTGTTGGACAATGACTTCTCTTTGGACCTGGTTGTTTCTCATCTTCATCATCATCCTTGAAGACCAATTGAAACTAATCATATTCTCAGTTTCTCCATGGTTACAACTTTTGTTAGCATATCTGCAGGATTCTGGCTAGTGTGTATCTTTTCCAGCTTCAACTCTCCATCTTCCAACACTGATCATATGAAATGGTACTTGAGATATATGTGTTTATTCCTGGAATGAAATGTTGAGTTCTTTGCAAAATGAATGACACTTTGGTTATCATTGTATAACGTGCCCATATCATGCTCCTTATCCAATTCACCCATAAACCTTTGTAACCAAATCATTTCTTTACTAGCCTCTCTAGCAGCAACATACTCTACTTCTGTTGTTGAAAGTGCAACAAAACTTTGGATTTTTGAAACCCAACTGACGGCTATTCCACCAACAATAAATACATATCCTATAGTGCTCCTCCTGTTATCTCTGTCACCTGCCATATCTGCATCAACATATCCCAGTAGAGAAATGTTTGAACCACCAAAGCATAATGCTTGATTTGTGGTACCTTTAAAATATCTGAGAATCCATTTCACTGCCATCCAACATTCCTTTCCTAGATTGTTCATGTACCTGCTTACAACTCCCACTGCATGTGCAATATCAAGCCTTGTGAAAACCATTGCATACATTAAGCTTCCAACTGTTGATGCATATGGAACTTTAGACATATAATCCATGTCTTCTTGGGTCTTTGGGCACATTTCCTTACTAAGTTTGAAATGGCTAGCAAAAGGTTTACTAACTAGTTTTTCATTGTGCATATTAAATATTTTCAACACCTTTTGTATGTACTCATTCTGAGACAATGTTAATTTATGATTTTTCCTGTCTCTAGTTATTATCATACCAAGGATTTGTTTTGGAGCTCCTAAATCCTTCATTGCAAAAGAATTTTCCAATTTTCTTTTGAGCACATTTATTTCTTGCATGTTAGACCCTGCAACAAGCATGTCATCTACATACAATAACAATATAATATAGCTGCCATCATTTTTCTTTTTCAGATAAACACAATGATCAGAGTGACATCTAGTATAACCTTGTTCGGACATAAACTTGTAAAATTTTAGATACCATTGCCTTGGATCCTGTTTTAAGCCATACAAGCTCTTCTTCAACTTGCACACTAGTTTCTCCTTCCCTTTCACTTCATATCCTTGTGGTTGCTGAATATATATATCTTCCTCCAAATCCCCATGGAGAAAGGCTACCTTTACATCTAACTGCTCAAGATGCAAATCTTCAACTGCTACTAGACTTAAAATAGTTCTGATTGAAGTCATTTTAACAACAGGAGAAAATATTTCATCAAAATCAATACCTTTCTTCTGTGCAAACCCCTTCACCACAAGCCTAGCTTTGTACCTCTGTTTTCTTCCATCTTCTTCCTTCAACCTGTAAACCCATTTATTCTTCAATGTAGTTTTTCCTGCAGGCAACCTGACTAAGTCCCAAGTCTGGTTATGCATTAAGGAGTCCATCTCTTCTTCCATGGTTACCTCCCACTTTTTCATGCTTTCAACCTGTGTTTCTTCTTCATAACATTCGGGTTCACTAGAATCAGTCAACAATAAATAATATAATGAAGGAGAGTATCGTTCAAGGGGTCTACTTATCCTGGTAGATCTTCTAACACCAATTTCAGGTGTTTGGGTTGCCTATTACTGTTGTGATGGTTGTTGTTGTTGTCGTTGTTGATTACTATTATTTTCAGGCACCTTTACTTTTTCAATGATTTCATCAAGAATTGTGTATTCCTTGTTTTCTTTTTCCTGTTTCTTTTCTTGAAATTGATTCTTATACAAGACCTTTTTATTGAATATTACATCTCTTCTCCTAATGATTTTGTGATTTTCATAATTATATAAGCGATAACCAAAATCATTAGCACCATATCCAATAAAGGTACATTTCTTTGGCTTTGCCTCAAGCTTTGTTCTATTTTCTTTATCAATATGGACAAAGGCCTCACAACCAAAATGCTTTAAAAAAGAGTAGCTTACCTTTTTACCCGTCCATGCTTCCTCTGGAACACCACCATCCAAGGAGCTTGAAGGCCCTATGTTTATTAGATAAACAGTCGTATCTACAGCATCTACCCAAAACTGTATAGGCAATCCTGCATGCAATATCATGCACCTTGCATGCTCCATGATTGTTCTGTTCATCCTTTCTGACACACCATTTTCTTGTGGTGTTCTTGGAACTGTCTTCTCTTTGCGAATTCCATGCTCTAAACAGTACCTATCAAATTCTGTGCTATAGTATTCACCTCCATTGTCTGATCTAAGACACTTCAATTTCTTTCCTATCTCAATCTCAACCAAAGCTTTCCATTTCTTGAAAGTATCAAATACATCATATTTATTCTTAATACAATAAATCCAAGTTTTTCTATAAAAGTAACATAATAACGAGAGCCACTGAGAGAATATACCTGAGAAGGTCCCATACATCTATATGCACAAGCTCAATTTTTCACTTTTCTTTTCCAACTCTAGAAATCTGACTCTCTTCTGTTCTCCATAAATGCAATTCTCGCAGAAATCCAAATCAACATTCTTCAAACCTGATAACAAATTCCTTCAGTGAAGACTTTTCATCCCCTTTTCACTCATGTGTCCGAGCCTATGATGCCATAATGTTGCATCTGCTCCTTTGGAATTTAAAGCATTAACAGAGTTAGAAATACCATTGCATAAATACAATGTACCAACCTTTTCACCTTTTGCTATTACTTGGGCTCCTTTGGTGACCTTTCAAGCTTTATCTGTGAAAGTTGTCACACAACCTTCACCGCCTAATTTCCTTGTTGAAATCATATTTTTCTTTAGATCTGGAACATGCCTTACCTCCTTTAGTAGCAATTGGTTTCCATTCTGCTTTTTTACAAGAACCTTACCCATTCTAACAATTTTATAGGGTTTATCATCACTCAAATGAACTTGTCCAAAATCTTCTTGAACATAGTTATGAAAGTATTTCTTATCAGGTGTGGCATGGAATGAGGACCCTAAATCTACCACCCAAGAAGTAATATTTTTGAAATAAAGAATCAAAGCATCTTGTAACACCTCACCTGTCACATTTTCTTCATGATTGTTTTCTTGTTGTGCATCTCCTTCTTTTCCCTTTCAATATCTACAGTCTTTCTTTAGGTGTATTTTCTTTCTGCATTTCCAACACACTATCCCTGATCTAGACCTGTATCTACCTTTCCTTGATTTGCTGCGATATCTTGAGCTCTTTCCTCTTTCCATTTTTCTTCCCCTAGACACTGCACTCAAAGCATTACCTGATGTCTCATCGAAGCTTTTCCATCACATTTCCTCGCCAAGGATAGCACTGACAACATCATCAAACTTTAAAGTACTTGATCCAAAAACAGAGTTACTAATGGCCATTACTAAACCATTCCAAATTTTTGGTAATGAGCACAAGAATAATAGAGCTCTAACTTCGTCATCAAAGTTTACCATTTTAAGTACAAAACTGAGTACATAATAGTTGCTCCAAAAATGGTCACTTGATATATTAGTTGGACTGGGTGTTGGGCCTCCAATTACATGTCCTCGTACTCAAATGTCTTCCCTATATTTAAGAGTCCATCTGTAGATCAATCAATTAAGTAAATAATATTAATTTATTTAACATCTACCTAAACCAAAAAAATATATATTAAAACAATACTTATTATTAATTATCACCTCCATTGTAAAGTAACACAGTTTAACCAACATGGAGTGTTTTTATGGTGTCAAGAAAGAGTGAAGTAAGATAAATGGTAGTAAAAAAAATAGAATATGGTGTGATAATGGGTACAAAGGTAGGGCCCAACATCCCCCCCATGCTAGAGGGGATGCATGTCTTCATGAAAATGTCATTTTCAAACTCAACTAGTCATTAAAATTAGGTCATCCCTTCCTTCAAATTCCCATTGCACTAACTAGGACCTCCAAACCATGGTTTTTATGCAATAATTGTCGTCGAAATGTTAGGGATCATTCACAGGCATTAAGAATTTTGATAGGTTTTAGTTTTTTGAGCTTCCAATTAATTATATGTTATAAATCAAACTTTCAATATACATATTGAGTAAAAATATACATATTGAGTAAAAGAAGAGAAATAAATATTTCAATGTCAAGTATACATGTATTATTCAAGTCCTTGTCATTAAAACCACATTTGCTATTGAGAAGTGATGAGCTCAATTATTTGGATATTGTTGTTGATGAGCACTGAGTCAACCTTGTCCACGCTAGAAATAAGATCTACAAAATTGTTATGGCATGTTCCGCCGAGAAATAGACTCTATGAGGCTAAGCTAGTCAAAGAGAACCACATTGTGGGGATTTTGTGGGGGAATGAACAGGACAACAAATTGTGGTTTCTAGAGCCTGAATGTATAGAATTTAAAATAGGTATTCAGTTGCTTCCTCTTATACTAATTACAAAGCTCTTGTTCTCTTATTTGGAGTATGTCATGGAGTTAGTGGATTTGGCGAGAAAAAATGGAGATGTTGACATTGAAGATGGGTGGAAGGGATTTATATTTTTGTTCAAAGGAGTATATGATACAATAGTTTGCCTCCAAAAGGTCCAGTAGCTAATCGGATATAGAGATGGTAAATATCTAATGAATTTGTTGTGGTTGATGTACATAAGAGGTCGATCGCAGTCACTGTTACAGACTCATATTTGAGTATACTAATTTTCATAGTCATGTATGGTTTTGTTGTGTTTGTCTTCTTTGGATTTTTTTTAAAGTTGGAATGTCGGAATCAGTTTTATCATCAAGAAGCATCATTGTTACAATACAATATATAGGATTTTGTGACATCCAAAACATTTAATCCATTGACTCGGATTAGATTACAGTATTATTTCTTAATAAGAATTAGAAA
Organism: Pinus taeda; assembly: GCA_000404065.3. Taxonomy (NCBI): domain Eukaryota; kingdom Viridiplantae; phylum Streptophyta; class Pinopsida; order Pinales; family Pinaceae; genus Pinus; species Pinus taeda. The sequence goes on along the minus strand of APFE031755660.1, from coordinate 40,067 downwards.
ACCATGGGTCAATACAACATGTGCCATGAAATTTCTAAAAGAACATTTCTTTTGTTAAAAATTTCTAACATGGACATACAAAAATAGCTAATCTTAAGTATTGTGTAAAATCCCCAAATACATGGTCTAACCAAAGTGATCAAAAAGTTCTTCGAAACCTATTCTTGATTGAAAAACCACGCTAATGGGCATAATGGCTTCTCCTAGCACAATGGTGGTACAATACCACTTATGATGGAGCTATGAAAACAACAACATATGAAGTTGTTTATGGCTGAAAACCCTTGTTAGTAACCTCCTATTTACTAAGCATCTCTAAGGTTTAGACAATGGATAATGCACTTCTTAACAATGAAGGTGTTCTCTACGCATTTAAACAAAATTTTCTTATAGCTCAATATAGAATGAAGCCACAAGTAGATTAGCATCTCTCCAAATTTTCTTTCGTAAAAGTGGATTAGGTGTTATTTTCCTGCAACCTTATAAAAAACCGCCACGCAAAGAACATAACGCCCGATATTAACACCAAAATTCCATGGATCATATAAAATCATACAATGTGTTTGAAAAAATTCCTATATCTTACCTCTTCTAGCACACTCAAAGTTTTTTCATACCTTTCCCATGTCTCACATGAAGAAGTTCATCGTATCATAGTGCAAGGGGTGCACTAAATTATAAAAAAAATATGAAAAAGACTCCATTTGGTTATTATTTGTCATAGTGTTGAATATTAAACAATGTCAAGTGCACCAATACATGATTCAAGTATTGACGTAGTGGAAAGATATGTAGCCTTGATATGCAACATGGTAATCAATCACAATTCTGTAGCACTTTCCTCATCTCTAGCCTTGAAAAAAATGTTTCTTTTGAGGAGCGAGGTTATTTTCATGTCTTATCCTAGTCGTCATACTTTAAACTACTTAGTAGTGAATCAATTGATGTATGCAACCATCCACTTTGAATAATCTCCATTAGGCAATAGTTGATAGTTATTTAATATAAAAAGGTCCACTTTATATGGACAAATGGATAGTTGGTACCCAGTAATGATAGGTCAACAAGTATTTAGGGTTTTCTATTAACGATCTATTTAAAGAATAAAAGGCTATGAAATGTTTGGTGTTATATTGTTCTATTTGGAGTTTTTCTTGGTGAAAGGTTTCAACACTTTAATAGGAAAGTAAAAAATATTTTATTTCTTCTAATTATCATAATACAAAGGTATAATTCATATGTTTTTTCTTAATCAACATAATAAACCAGCAATTTCCTCAGTACTCAAACAATTAAATAAGGATTTTTATAAAATTTGGGACCATTTAACTATTTATCTATGTAATTTTCCATCTGTCATCTTACTCTCACAATAACCAGATGGTGCAATGGAAAATTTCCATCAACAAGTAAGAAACCACTAAATTAGAAGACTCCTCTTCATACTCCAACATCTTTTTTTCTTTTCTTGTGATATGAACATTAGGCTCATTCAGGTAGTAGTGTTGACTAGACTAGTGGAATATCATAGGAGGACTCATTTTCATGGATGGGGAACTTGTTACTAGGCTCAAGGACCTCAACATAGATTGAATGTGTTCCCTCATAGTAACCTAGCACTGGGGGCACTACATGGCGATGACAAATCAAATAGACAGGTTGAACACATTGCTCACAATAAATCAAAAATTTCCTCAATATTCAAATAATTAAATAATGTTGGGTTGTGTTATATTCTTTCCACGACTAGCCCACGTAGTTAAGCAGGGGGTTAGAGGGGGGGCGGAGCCCCCCCTTCATTTCACTGATTCCGTAGCGGGCGGATCACAGGGGGTTTGAGGGGTACAGGTAACCCCAATCTATGGGGTTCACGGCAGCACCCCAGAAAATTTTTGTTTTGGAGCCTATGTTATGTTGGGCAGAACCACCTATGGTTTGTGCATGGTTTTCTCACATGTCTTTGGACGTGTTGGTTTTTTGTCCATGGTTTTGGATGCGCTAGTTTTTGGCCCATGGTATTGGATGCTTTGGCATGTATAAATATGTATTATAACATTGAAAGGAACATAATGAAAAATCAAGCTAGTAGTCTCGGTTTTGGGATCGAGGGGAAAATCTTTGTGTATATGTGTTTTATGTGTTATGCTCTCGCATTATTTATTTTTTGTGTTATAGAATTCATATGCAGGTAATTTTTGTATAGGGTTAAAACCTACATTTGGTATCAGAGTTGTTTTGGCTTTAAGGGGACGTCTTCGTTGCTAAGGTGTTTCGCTTCGGCCTGCGGTAGCCCCTATTCAGTGGAAGATCTGCGAGATCGATTCTAGTGCTGAAACAAGATGGCGAGCAGTGGAAAGATAGTGATTGAGAAATTTAATGGTCAAAGTTTTGAGTTGTGGAAACTCAAGATGGCAGATCTGTTGGTGGATAAAGATGAGTGGATCGTGGTAGATCTAGGTACTAAACCAACGGGAGTGTCCGATAAAGAATGGAAGAAGTTAGATCAGAAGGCAAAGAACACAATACAATTGTGTGTCTCAGATTTAGTATTGTTGAATGTATCAGGGGAAGCTATGGCTAAGGCTTTGTGGGACAAATTAGGGACTTTGTACCAATCTAAGTCTCTGGTGAATAAATTGTTCCTACGAAAAAGTTGTATAACCTAAGGATGAAAGATGGAGACTTGGTGACAGAGCATCTAAATGCGTTTCATACTGTGGTAAGTCAGTTATCATCTGTTGATATAAAAATTTCAGATGAAGATAAGTGCATTAGTTTTTTGTGTTCTCTACCAGATTCGTGGGATATTTTGGTTATTGCAATAGGTATTAATGCAACTTCCTTGCAGTTTGATGAAATAGTCTCATCCTCGCTGACAGAGGAGATGAGACGAAAAAATATGGAGAGCCAAAATGGTGATGCCTTGTCTGTATGTGGATGGTCTAAGAATAGAAACAAATATAAGTCATCGAGTGGGAGATCTAAATCTAGAGGGAGATCTAAATCTCCAGTAAAACCTGTAAAGGTGGTGTGCTGGAAATGTGGAAAGGAAGGGCACTACAAAAGGGACTGTAAATCTAAAGCTCCTAGCAAAGGAAAGGGATCTGATGAAGCTCCTTATAGAAAGGCGAAAACCACCTCAAATGAAGGTGGGAATGTGTATTTGGCTTCTTCAAGTACACATGTAGATCACGAGGCATGGTTGATTGGCTCAGATGCATCCTTTCACTTCATTCCCCATAGCGAGTGGTTCTATGATTATGAGAAATACGATGGTGGTGATGTCTTCTTAGGGGATGATAGAAAGGCTAGAATTGTTGGTCATGGAAAAGTAAAGTTGAAGTTGCAATGTGGAAGGGTTAGAACACTTTCGAGTGTTCTACATATTCCTGCATTAGCCAGAAATCTAATTTCTGTAGGCATGCTCGATGATGCATGTGTAAAAACAATGTTCGAGAAGGATACCTACAAGATGGTTCAGGGGCATTGGTACTGATGTGGGGAGTTTGAATTGGAACTCTGTAAAAGCTAAAAGGTAGCACTGTTGTTGATGGGTGAAACTGTTCTGTGTTTCCTGAAAGTGGAGCAGAAAATCTAGTGGTCTCTCAAGAGAATACCATGATGTGGCATCAAAAGCTTAGAAATATTAGAGAGAAGGACCTTCGAATACTTCATGGTAAAGGTATTATAGAAGGTATGAGTAATAGCTCCCTAGATTTTGATTTCCGTGAAAACTATGTATATGGGAAGCACAATTCAGTTAGTTTCCCCTCTGGTGGTAAGAGGGCGAAATAGATATTAGAGCTTGTCCACAATGATGTGTTTGGACCTATGAAGGTTCCATCACTGGGTAAGTCTACGTACTATGTATCATTTATAGATGACTTCTTAAGGAATACATGGATATATTTGCTTAAGAATAAATTTGAAGTCTTTAACAGGTTTAAAGAATTTAAGGCTTTGGTGGAAATCCAAATAGAGGAGAAGATAAAAGTGCTGAGGACAGATAACAGTGGAGAGTTTTGCAGTAAGGGATTTGAAGAATTCTGTAAGAAGTGTGGTATATCATGGAAAAATACTACTCCACATACACCTTAGCAAAATGGAATTGCAGAAAAAATGAAGACGTTGATGGAAAGGGCAAGAAGCATGCTCAGTGGTGTCCTGTTAGGATAGGAATTCTGGGCAGAGGCGGTGGATACTTCATGTTACTTGGTCAATAGGTCACCTTCATCAGCGTTGGAGGATAGACTCCATAAGAGGTATGGATTGGTAAGAAGCCCTCTCTTTCACATTTGAGGGTATTTGGATGTGATGCATATGTACATGTTCCAAAGGAGAAATGAACCAAGTTGGATAGTAAATCTGAAAAGTGCATCTTTATTGGTATAAGGATGGTTTAAAGGGTTATAGCTTTGGAACCCAGTAACAAGGAAGGTTTTGTACAGTCGAGATGTGTTGTTTAGAGAGGTGAAAGATGTTATTAAACATGAAGTCCAACCAAAGGAGCTTGTGAAGATAGAGTTTGAGCTAAAGGAGGAAGAATAAGACTCTATAGCAGAGGAGGAATCAGAAGATGAAGAGCCACATACTTCGGGTTTGAGAAGATCAGTTCGAGAAAGAAGTCAACCAGAAAGGTATAATCCATCTGCTTTCTGTTCAAATTTTGCTTTATCTATTATCGATGATGATCCTAGAACTGTGAAGGAAGCAATAGATTCAGAAGATGGAAAACTCTGGAAAGAGGCCATGGTTGATGAAATGGCATCTTTTCACAAAAATGAGGCTTGGGATCTGGTGGAGTTGTCGGCTGGAAGGAAACCCATTGGCAAAAAATGGGTGTTCAAGAAGAAGAAAAATGCAGAAGGAAAGGTGGAGAAATAGAAAGCTCGATTGGTAGAAAAAGGTTACTCCCAGGTCCAGGGAATTGATTTTGGTAATATTTTTTCTCCTATTGCCAAGGTAACTTCTATTAGATTACTTTTATCTCTTATTGCTACTTTTGATTTTGAGGTAGAAAAGATGGATGTGAAGACAACATTTCTTCACAGGGATCTGGAAGAGGAAATCTACATGAAGCAACCTGAAGGCTTTGCAGTGAAGGGTAAGAAAGAACTGGTATGCAAGTTAAGAAGTCTCTATATGGGTTAAAATAGTCACCAAGGATATGGTATTAGAAATTTGATACATTTATATGGGGACTTGGCTTCACCAAAAGCAAAGCAAATCACTGTGTGTATTTTAAATTAATTGGTGACTATGTTAGTTATTTCGTCTTGTATGTGGATGATATGTTGCTGGTTGGAAGTGACAAAAAAGTTATCTAGGATTTGAAGACCCAATTGTCCTCCAAATTTGACATGAAAGATCTTGGTGCTGTAAAGTATTTTTTGGGCATGGAAATGAAAAGAGATCGAGTAAAGAGGAAGCTCTAGTTAAACCAGAGGAAGTATGTTGAGACAGTATTGCAGAGATTTAATATGCAGGATAGTAAACCGGTGAAGGTTCCTATTTTTGTAGGTGTAAAATTATCTGCTAAACAGTGTCCCGAGACACAAGAAGAGGAAGAGGACATGTCCTGTGTTCCACACGCAAGTGAAGTTGGTAGCCTGATGTATGCAATAGTCTGTACTAGACCAGACTTTTCACATGTAATGGGAGTATTGAGTAGGCTTATGTCAAAACTAGGAAAGGAGCATTGGATACCAGTGAAGCAGGTTTTTAGGTATTTGTGTGGCACTAATGATTATGGTTTGTGCTACCAAGGAAGACCAAGATCGGACAGAGTGTTGGATATTCATGGTTTTGTTGATGCAGGCTGGGCGAGAGATTTGGATAAGAGAAAATCTACAAGTGGGTATGTGTTTAACCTATTTGAAGGTGCAGTTAGGTGGATGAGTAAGAAACAATCTGTAGTGGCACTATCAACTACAGAGGAAGAATACAAGACAGCCACTCATGCAAGAAAGGAAGCAATTTGGTTGCAGAGATTGTGTTCAAGTATGGGGTTAGTATAGGGAGTTATAAGGATAGACTGTGACAACCAAAGTCCAATTTCTTGGCAAAGAACCCTGCATATCATTCAAAGAAAAAGCACATTGATGTTCGGTATCACTTTGTGAGGGATATGATAGAAGACAAAAAGGTGTTGCTGGTAAAGGTGGACACTTTGAAGAATATTATAGATGCATTGACAAAATCTGTGAGCTTTGAGAAGTTCTCTTGATGTGGAGAAACAATGGGCGTTACAAGGCTGGATAAATGACTATGTTCTCTTGTGGCCCGATGTGGAAAGAAAACAACAAGTGGGAGAACGTTGGGTTGTGTTATATTCATTAGAAAACTAGCGCATGTAGTTAACCAGGGGGTTAGAAGGGGGGCATAGCCCTCCCTTCATTGCATCCATTGCATAGCAAGGGGGTCACAGGGGGTTCTGCATGATTTTTGCACATGTCTTTGGATGCAATGGTTTTCGGTCCATGGTTTTGGACGTGACGGTTTTCAGTCCATGGTATTAGATGCTTCAACATGTATAAATATGTATTATAACATTGAAAGGAACATAATGAAAAATCAAGTTGGTAGTCTCGGTTTTGGGATCCAGGGGAAAATCTCTGTGTATATGTGTTTTATGTGTTATGCTCTCACATTGTTTATTTTTTGTGTTTTAGAATTAGTATGCAGGTAATTTCTGTACGGGGTTAAAACCTACAAATAAGGAGTTGTATAAATTTTTATGGTCATTTAGGTATTTATTTATGTACTTTTTATTCTGTCAACTTAGTATTGCAATATCTAGTTGTTGCAATGGAAATTTTCCATTAGCAAGTAAGAAACCACTAAAGTAGAAGCTTCCTCTTTGTACTACACCATTTTTTTGTGCTTTTCTTATGATATGAACATGAGCCTCATTCATGTAGTAGTGTTGACTAGACTAGTGGAATATCACAGGAGGACTTGTTTTGCAGCCTAGGGAACTTGTTGGCAGGCCCTAGGACCTCAACATACATGGAACATGTGCCCTGACCGGAACCCAACACTGGTGGCACTGAGTGGCGGTGGAAAAATAGATAGATGGGTGTGACACACTACTCTCAATAAACCAAAAATTTCCTCAATACTCAAAGAATTAAATAAGGAGTTGTATAAATTTTGTGGTCATTTAGCTATTTATCTATGTAATTTTCCATCTATCATCTTACTCTCACAATAATCAGATGTTGTAATGGAAATTTTCCATCAGCAAGTAAGAAACCACTAAAGTAGAAGCTTCATCTTTGTACTCCAACATTTTTTGTGTTTTTCTTGTGCTATGAACATTAGCCTCACTCCTCTAATAGTGTTGACTAGACTAGTGGAATATCATAAGAGGACTCATTTTGCAGCCCGAGGAACTTGTTGCTAGGCTCTAGGACCTCAACATAGATTGAACATGTGCCCTCATAGGAACCTAGCACTAACGGCGCTGAGTGGAAGTGAAAAATAAGATAGAAGAGCGTGACACACTTGAGGCAAGGTTTTTCAACACTTTATACTCATGCATAGGTTGTGAGCATTGGGAAATCTAGGATTAAGTTGATCCACTATTACATATACATTTTTTCAAGAAAATCCTTGGCATGGATAGTATAATTATAAGGACCTATTAAAACTATTGTAGAATGAACATTTTCTTCCTTTGAAAGCTCTACTCGATTAGTTTTCTACCTCTTTTTATAAAATTGGAATTATTTCTCTTGAATTTTTTAGGCTGAAGAGGAAACATCCTCCCTTGGTATTTTATCCCTCTTTCCTGTAGCACTGGTGTCTGTGATGTCATAGTAGAAAGTACATATTCTTCAGGCTCCTACAATTTTTTTTCATGCAATTGATTTTGATTCATATATTTCTCAATTTTAGGTCTCGGAGTATGAGTTTAAGGAGTAGTTTCCTTCCCTACTCTAAACTTTGATATTATTCCTAAAGGATCATATGACCAAATGAAACTGAGTTTAAATTTCATTTGTTTGAGCAGAACATTTTCTTCTTTTGTTGTTGTCTTGGTATTACAAACGAAAGGCCCAACATGTGCTTTGATTTTGAACTGATATTTTCTTTTGGCTACCACAAAGTGCAGATCATCCATATTTATCATTTTCCTAATCTACTATAATGAAAAAATTCTTATAGGAACAAATATAGGCAATTTATATGGAGGAAATTGGCATCCATACACCCTAATATCAGTGTAATTTGGATACAGGTACCAATCACCTGTCTTTGTTTGCTCACTGAGATGTAGAATTCTCTTAAGCTCAGGTCAATTCTAGGTTCAACATCACTGTTAAGTAGGAAATAGATTGTGTACAAAAATGGGTCTACATAATCATTGAATGTGAATTCATTGGTTTGCTTCCTTACCAAGGAATTCCAGTGGATCACAGACTGTGCATTTCCTTGTTCATCCAGTTTCTGTAATGGAAATTGAAATATGTTTTCTTGATGGAATAAGAACAAGTAAACTAAAACTAAAGCATTCTTGAAGAGTCCTTCTGTAGAAAAGTTAAGGAATGAATGACCTCTGCTAGGAATTCACTGTAATGAAAAAATATTGAAGGCTTTTCTTCTATTGAAAACACTGATAGAAAACCTATAATGGCTTCATTAACCCATTGATTGATCTGATAGCCCAATAAACAAGAAACTATGGAAATGATTTGTTCTGTCATTTTAGGAAACATTGACGATGGATAAGGAGGGTTTGTTTTTGGCAATTTGAAATTCTTAGGTAGAAATGTCTCAACAATTTTGGCTTTATGGGAAAAAGTCAGGGTTTTGTAGAGTTCCACGAGGGAATCAACTGAAAATGGTTTTAGAGACGCTGAATTTTGAATCTGCAACATTTGACATGTGGGGAAGGGGGTAATTGTGAACAAAATGTCATTGTTTTAGGAAACAATTGCTCTTTGACTGTCTATGTACCTGAAATGGCACCATGAAACAAATTTTGAAAATGATGGGTATGGGGAAAAACAAATTGAGGTAAGGAATATCCCACAAACTCAATTTGTCACTAAGATCAATAATTGTTTTCTTTAACCAATTGTGGAGTTTGTAGAGGTTGAACTCACAGTTGGTTTCAAAAATTTTATAGTGTTGGTCTAGTAAGGGTTGATGGTCTAAGTCAATTACAGGGCGAAGGATAGGGTTTTCCCATATGGATTTTGATTTAATTTTAGAACACATGTTGAAGGAAATGAAATGGAAATAGTGTAATTACCCAGGAGTTCATGGAAGGAACATAATTTGGCTTGATAAGGTTACAGTAGCAGTAGTAGGTTCTCTCATTCAATGTCTTGGAACACTAGAGGAAATGTCTACTGAACAAAGTTCTGCATTATCTTGTAGGCGAGTTTATTTATTGTTGAAAGTTTTCCATTTCATGGAGTAGAGTCATTAATTTGGGAACGATCAAAGTTTATAATGGACGCTTAATGGTTAATGATTAGTGTGGGGGATGTGACAATAGCGGGAGCAGAGTTGGAAGGGATATGACACTTGGTAGGATCGGTTTGGAGGGGATACGACATCTGGCGAGAGCGGACTATATGAGATGTGACATGTTGTGGGAGTAGATTAGAGTGGAGGGAGCGGGGTTAACAATTATTATTAGGCAGGAAGGGGGAAGGTGGATTTGAGAGGGGGGTGAGCGGTATGTAGTTTTGGTGGAGGGGGTTCCAAAGTCCTTGAGGGAGTGAGATGTTGCAAATGCGAGATTGGGACAGTCTGCTTTTTGGACCCCCCCTTGATTGATTAACTATCAGAGAGGCAGAGGGGGCTTGAAGTCATCGATAGCCGATTATCTCATCAGGTTAGATCACGAATGTTGATTATAGCGAGAGCATTATTACATACGATAAAAAAACTTCATGTAAAAATTAGTTTATTAACACTTAGTTGATCATGATTACATTATGTGATTAACTAATTAAACTTATTTATCTAACATCTAACACGACATTTAAGCTAGCATCATGTATTTTTAATTTTTCTAAGGGGCTTTTCATCATATATTTTTATTTTTAAATATATCTCTATTTTTTCTTTTATTTTTTCACACGTACATCATTTTTTATATATCCTCCCATTCATTTTGTTTTTATTTTTCTCTCTTTCTCTCTCCTCTCTCTCTCTACTCGCGCTATATATAGTTAGTAATACTATATATATATATATATTATTAACTATATATATATATATATATTATATATATTATATAATTTCTGTTTTCTGAAAATAAGTGTATAATGAAGTCTTATTACAACATCTTTCATGACATGTAACTTCCACAAATATATCTATCAATTGATCTGTAAATTATAGAACACTAACCATTCCAATTAGAATCAATTTCATGACAGGTAAAAAGAAATTTCGATAGTTTTTTTTCATATGTCTTCTATACTATATCTATCTATATCCTATACTCTATATCTAATATATATTATATATATATATATATATATATTATATCTTATTAAATATATATTATTATAGAGAGAGAGAGAGAGAGGAGAGAGAGAGAGATCAGTATAGTGACACACACACACATGCAGTAAGAGTTTAGAGGAAGAACTTAGATTGCATTTTCAAAAAAATATTTATATTGATATAGGAAGTAATAGAAAACCACAAATGTGTTTAATTTTTTTGTAGTTTGTGCAATATTATTGGAGTCTTAGTAGTAAGGCTTAAAAGAGATTTTTTTAAAGATTTCCCATTATAACTTAGGAGTATTTTATTTAAGTAGTGACATAATAATTTTAGATGTTTTCCATATGTTAAGTAGATTATATGTGTTAATATCATATATAAAAGTGGATTTATATGTAAAGTAATTTCACATTTAAAATATCATATATAATTAAAGGAGCTCCCTAAGATTGGTGGACCTTGTGGACCCAAAAAATGGGAAAGGTGTTTACATCATCTCATGTTCTTGTGTGACTCCATAGATTGGTGAAACTGGTCACTCAATAAATTATATAATTCACGAAGATGCAACGAACATCAAACATCGAAGGACTCACTCCACAACTTTAGCAGAACATTCGAAAAAGACAAAACATCATATTTGCTGAAGAGGCGAGGACCATTGCATGGATTGATCGTTTTCATCACCAATTGTTTAGGGAGGGCATGGAAATTGAAAGTAGGCCAAGTAATTTGAATAGTGATGATGGTTGGAATATTAGCAGGTGTTTGATCCCTTTGTATTTTAAAGTTTTTATATTTTACTTTTTTTACTATTATTCATTTTATTATCTTTTGATATGTTAAATTTATTTTTATTTTCTTTCTCAATTTTTATTGCTTTCCCGTCATTGACTTTCTCTTGTGAACATTAAAACTTGATTTGCTCCTTTATATATATATATATATATATATATATATAATATTATATATATATTATATATATTTATATATATATATATATATATATATATATATATATATAATATATATATATATATATATAGTCGTAGTCTAACTTATAGATGAAATGGTTTCTTTCACAACATTTTTTCAAGTTAATTTTAATCAAAATTTGACAGATATTTTAAAAAACTTGAGTTTGAATTGTTTAGTCTGCATAATTTGAGTGCCTTTGGGGTTTTTCAGGGTGCTAAATCCATATATGAATTAAAAAATGTATTTTAAACAACAAAAAATCTTGAAATTGTTGTTCGAAAATTATATATTACGAAGCAATGGAACACATAAAATATTACAGAAATATAAACACGGAAAACGCAAAAAATGAGAGAGACACAGATATACATGGTTCACCCAGTTTGGGCTACGTCCACCCCAAACAGCCAATCCTTCCTTTCTATTATCGAGTGAAATGAAGAGACACAACCTATAGTAGATCCATTGTAATATCCTTTATTTTCCCTCACAGTCTCACCTCTCTGCTTCTCGCTCAGAGAATACACACCTATTACACAGCCTCAATACAAATTCCCTCATTCAAAGAGAGGGGTTGCCTTCTAGGGAAAAAAAACCCTAAACTAGACATAAGTTCTATCATCAGATCATCTGCCCAATGAATGGCCCAAATTGACTAGAAATTACTATACTTTTACAGGGAAAGTTTACATATGTTTTTAGCTTCGGGGGTGCTACCCCCAAAACCCCCACCGGGGGACCACTGGCCCCGTCCCCCCCAGCTGGGGGGAATCGGCCCCCCCGAACCCCCGCCGAGGGGACAACTCCCCCTCGCATGGAGGGTGTACAAACTTCTTGGGGTATGCATCTGGCTGAAACAAAGACCTCTAAACAATCATGCTCCATACTCAACAATCTCCCACTTGGAGAATTATTGTAGCAACTCCACCACTGCTTCCTTTGTTGGACAATGACTTCTCTTTGGACCTAGCTGTTTCTCATCTTCATCGTCATCCTTGAAGACCAATTGAAACTGAGCATATTATCAGTTTCTCCATGGTTACAACTTTTTTTAGCATATCTGCAGGATTCTGGCTAGTGTGTATCTTTTCCAGCTTCAACTCTCCATCTTCCAACATTGATCGTATGAAATGGTACTTGAGCTATATGTGTTTAGTCCTGGAATGAAATGTTGATTTCTTTGCAAGATGAATGGAACTTTGGCTATAATTGTATAATGTTCCCATATCATTCTCCTTATCCAATTCACCCATAAACCTTTGTAACCAAATCATTTCTTTACTAGCCTCTGTAGCAGCAACATACTCTGCTTCTGTTATTGAAAGTGCAACAACACTTTGGATTTTTGAAACCCAACTGGCAATTGTTCCACCAACAGTAAATACATATCCTGTAGTGCTCCTCCTGTTATCTCTGTCACCTGCCATATCTGCATCAACATATCCCAGTGGAGAAATTTTTGAACCACCAAAGCATAATGCTTGATTTGTGGTACCTTTAAAATATTTGAGAATCTATTTCACTGCCATCCAATGTTCCTTTCCTAGATTGTTCATGTACCTACTTACAAATCCCACTGCATGTGGAATATCAGACCTTGTGCAGACCATTGCATGCATTAAGCTTCCAACTGCTGATGCATATGGAACTTTAGACATATAATCCATGTCTTCTTGGGTCTTTGGGCACATTTCCTTAATAAGTTTGAAATGGCTAGCAAAAGGTGTACTAACTAGTTTTGCATTGTGCATATTAAATCTTTTCAAAACCTTTTCTATGTACTCATTTTGAGACAATGTTAATTTATGATTTTTCCTGTCTCTAGATATTATCATACCAAGGATTTGTTTTGCAGCTCCTAAATCCTTCATTGCAAAAGAATTTGCCAATTTGCTTTTCAGCACATTTATTTCCTCGATGTTAGACCCTGCAACAAGCATGTCATATACATACAATAACAATATAATATAGCTGCCATCATTTTGCTTTTTCAGATAAACACAATGATGAGAGTGACATCTAGTATAACCTTGTTCAGACATAAACTTGTCAAATTTTAGATACCACTACCTTGGAGCTTTTTTTAAGCCATACAAGCTCTTCTTCAACCTACACACTAGTTTCTCCTTCAGTTTCACTTCATATCCTTGTGGTTGCTGCATATATATCTCTTCCTCCAAATCCCCATGGAGAAAGGCTACCTTTACATCTAACTACTCAAGATGCAAATCTTCAACTGCTACTAGACCTAAAATAGTTTTGATTGAAGTCATTTTAACAACAGGAGAAAACATTTCATCAAAATCAATACCTTTCTTCTGTGCAAACCCCTTCACCACAAGTCTAGCTTTGTAGCTCTGTTTTCCTCCATCTTCTTCCTTCAACCTGTAAACCCATTTATTCTTCAAGGTAGTTTTTCCTGCAGGCAACCTGAATAAGTCCCAAGTATGGTTATGCATTAAGGAGTCCATCTCTTCTTCCATGGCTACCTCCCACTTTTTCCTGCTTTCAACCTGCATTGCTTCTTCATAACATTCGGGTTCACTAGCATCAGTCAACAATAAATAATATAATGAAGGAGAGTATCGTTCAGGGGGTCTACTTATCCTAGTAGATCTTCTAACACCACTTTCAGGTGTTTGGGTTGCCTATTGCTGTTGTGATGGTTGTTGTTGTTGTGGTTGTTGATTATTATTATTTTTAGGCACCTTTACTTTTTCAATGATTTCATCAAGAATTGTGTATTCCTTGTTTTCTTTTTCCTGTTTCTTTTCTTGCAATTGATTCTTATACAAGACTTTTTCATTGAATATTACATCTGTGCTCCTAATGATTTTGTGATTTTCGTAATCATATAAGCGATAACCAAAATCATTAGCACCATATCCAATAAAGGTACATTTCTTTGGCTTTGCCTCAAGCTTTGTTCTATTTTCTTTATCAATATGGACAAAGGCCTCACAACCAAAAGGCTTTAAAAAAGTGTAGCCTACCTTTTTACCCGTCCATGCTTCCTCTGGAACACCACCATCCAAGGAACTTGAAGGCCCTCTGTTTATTAGATAAATAGTAGTATCTACAGCATCTGCCCAAAATTGTAAAGGTAATCATGCATCTAATCTCATGCACCTTGCACGCTCCATGATTGTTCTGTTCATCCTTTCTGACACACCATTTTCTTGTGGTGTTCTTGTAATTGTCTTCTCTCTGCAAATTCCATGCTCTGAACAGTACCTATTAAAATATTTGCTATAGTATTCACCTCCATTGTCTGATCTAAGACACTTCAATTTCTTTCCTATCTCAATCTCAACCAAAGCTTTCCATTTCTTGAAAGTATTAAATACATCAGATTTATTCTTAATACAATAAATCCAAGTTTTTCTATAAAAGTAACATAATAACGAGAGCCACTGAGAGAAGATACCTGAGCAGGTCCCATACATCTATATACACAAGCTCAATTTTTCACTTTTATTTTCTTTTCCAACTCTAAGAAATCTGACTCTCTTCTGTTTTCCATAAATGCAATTCTCACAGAAGTCCAAATCAACTTTCTTCAAACCCGACAACAAATTCCTTGAGTGAATCCTTTTCATCCCCTTTTCACTCATGTGTCCGAGCCTATGATGCCATAATGTTGCATCTACTCCTTTGGAAGTTAAAGCATTAACATAGTTAGAAATACCATTGCATAAATACAATGTACCAACCTTTTCACCTTTTGCTATTACCAAGGCTCCTTTGGTGACCTTTCAAGCTTTATATGTGAAAGTTGTCACACAACCTTCACCGGCTAATTGCTCTGTTGAAATCATATTTTTCTTTAGATCTGGAACATGCCTTACCTCCTTTAGTAGGCATTGGTTTCCATTCTGCTGTTTTACAAGAACCTTACCCATTCTAACAATTTTATAGGCTTTATCATCACTCAAATGAACTTGTCCAAAATCTCCTTGAACATAGTCATGAAAGTATTTCTTATCAGGTGTGGCATGGAATGAGGCCCCTAAATCTCCCACTTAGGAAGTAATATTTTCGAAAGAAAGAATAAAAGCATCGTGTAACACCTCACCTGTCACCTTTGGTTCATGATTGTTTTCTTGTTGTGCATCTCCTTCTTTTCCCTTCCAAGATCTACAGTCTTTCTTTAGGTTTCTTTTCTTTCTGCATTTCGAACACACTATCCCTGATCTAGACTTGGATCTACCTTTCCTTGATTTGTTGCAATATCTTGAGCTCTTTCCTCTTTCCATTTTTCTTCCCCTAGACACTGCACTCAAAGCATTACCCAATGTCTCACCAGAGCTTTTCCATCACATTTCCTCGCCAAGGATAGCATCGACAACATCATCAAACTTTAAAGTACTAGATCCGAAAACAGAGTTACTAATGGCCATTACTAAACCATTCCAACTTTTTGGTAATGAGCACAAGAATAATAGAGCTATAACTTCATCATCAAAGTTTACCCCTATAGAACATAATCGACTTTAAAAGTATTAAAATCATTTAAATGGTTTGCAACAGATCCACCTTCCAACCTCTTCATATTAAATAATTGTTTCATAAGAAATACCTTGTTTGAGGCCAAGGGTTTTTCATATAGTTTCTCCAACGCCTTAATCAAACCCTCTGTCATTGTTTCCTTGAAATGTTGAAGGCGACCGATGCTGCGAGGCACAAGCGTACTGTTCCGAGTGCCTTTCTATCGAGCAAGTTCCATTCTTCATCTACCATACCCATCAGCATCTTTGTTTTTCTGCCCAATGGTAGGTATAGATCTTTCTGATATAGATAATCTTCCATCTGCATCTTCCACAGTGAGAAGTTTTGGCCGTTAAATTTCTCGACCCTAAACTTACCATCTTCCTCCATTACTCCCACTCGAACGAGGAACCCTTCTTTCCTGCAAGTTTATCAGCCAAATAGACCTTCGGCTCTAATACCAGTTGTTAGAAAATTATATATTACGGAGCAATGGAACATATAAAATATTGCAGAAATATAAACATATAAAATGCATAAAACAAGAAAGATACAGATATATGTGGTTCACCCAGTTTGGGCTATGTCCACCCCTAATAGCCAGTCCTTCCTTCCTATTATCCAACGAAATGAAGAGACACAACCTACAACAGATTCGTTGTAATATCCTCTATTTTCTCTCATAGTTTCACCTCTCTACTTCCATCTCAGAGAATACACACCTATTACATAGCCTCAATACAAATTCCCTCATACAAAGAGAGGGGTTGCCTTCTAAGGCAAAAAATACCCTAAACCAAACATAAGTTCTATTGTCAGATCATATGCCTAATGCACGACCTAGATTGACTAGAAATTACTATACTTTTACAAGGAAATTTTACATTTGTTTTTAGCTTCGGGGGTGCTGCCACCAAAACCCCTTCCCCTGGGACCCCCCAGCCAGGGGGGATCGGCCCCCCTGAACCCTCGCAGGGGGGCCAAGTCCCCTCTGCACCCCCCTTTTCCCCCCCCCCGCCCCCGCGTTGGTGGAGGGGTGTACAAACTTCCTGGGGTATGCATCCAGTTGAAACAAAGACCTCTAAACAATCATTCTCCATACTCAACAATTGTATTGTCAGTTTTTGGTGAACAAATATTGGTACGTCTGGTGTAATGATTCTTTTGTGCCTCAATTGGCTAAGTCCATGGATAAGATATTCACATTACTGAGAAATGCCTACAACCCATCTGTACATGTTGCAGGCCAAACCCAGAAAATAATCTCCATAAGCATAGAAGGATCTTATACGTTAGTATTGTGTGGCGATGAAGGGTACATGACGAAGACAAGGATTTCTGATGGACGATCCACGAAGGGAGCAAGGTTCTGTAATCAACCCTTCTAATACGATGTGCATCAGATCTTTATTTATACAGAAAGAAGGGAAAAATTTAGGGTCTTGCAACCCTCTACAACTGAGAAGATTGATGTCATCTTATCTATGTCCCGTACCCAAATCATTGAAAAACATAACCGAATCTCTTGTTTTGTTCTAGTTGGATTCAGATACTATGGGATTTCCCCCACATCCTTATGGACATCAAATCCATTATTATCACTAACTACGAAGGTTCTTTCTCTAATAACTATGTTAGACAATGGAATTTTTATTTTTCAATCAATTTGTGGTACTGGGTTAGATATTCATTCGCAAATCCGCATCAATGCATCGTCGGATCCACCTTTTGCATTGCATCATTTTTTACATGCACACCTGCGACCACTCTGGCCAAGATATCCCATCCAATTGGGGTTCATCTCTCTGATCGAGTCTCTGGACATTTCACATAGGCACCACCAACAAAATAGATAGGATGCATGAAACAAAGATGATCTATGATAGATCTTCCCCTATAAAGGATGATCGGACTAGATCTAAAGTTTTTCTCTAGGAAACCTAGAATGAAAACAAAACTATGGCTACTAGATCCCCACTTTGCAGCTTGACCGTCTTTCGTCAGGCCCTCAAAGCAAACTTTGCTGCAAGTATTTTAACTGCCATCATATGCTTCCCTAGATCAGGGAAAACTAAAAGAAGAGAACATTGTACAAATATTCATAAAGTCCCATGCTAGAAAATCAATAACAGTCTGGGTACAAAAATCTAATATTGGTTTTTCAATTGAAGTAGAACATCATGAAAAATATTGGTTACCCACCACATCTACAAAACTTTATCTATAACGGTATATATCTACAGGATGAACAAAGTCTACAAGAATACAACATTCATTCGGTGGTCACCATCATCTTAAATCTTCGACTAAGGGGTGGAGCAACAGGATCATGTAAGTCAAAGACAGCATGTGGGATTACTGGATCTAGTTTAACAAAGGGTACATTATGAAACCAAGAACAGAACAAGAGTGATCTCTCCTACAAAAAAATTCTATAAAGGGAACTAAAAACTACAAAAGGATATAACAAACACTCAACACTCCCAGTCCCTACATAGTAGAACAAGTGAACTGTGTCCCAGAATTGGTCATTGAGATTTCAGAAACAAAAAATCTCTACATAGCATTTGCAACCCACACCATCATCTAGAGATTTATCATATTCTTCCCAAAACCAATGGATATTTATTGTTGGTATTCACAAATTGGACAACAAACTGTGAAATTCACCTTTGCTCCAAAGGATTTTTCATCGTAAAGTTTGTGTCATTGGAGGTTCGAGAAATAGTACTTTAGGAAGGCCCATGGTTCTTGGGATCAAAAGGAATTTTCATTACCCCATGGTTCCCAAAGTTTGATACAAATGCCATGATTGTATCAAAATTTCCAGTATGGGTTAGATTTCATAAGCTTCCCCTACACTTTTGGCATGAACAAGTGCTAGATGGCACTGCAAATATTTTAGGACCATATATAAAGATAGACAGACAAAGACTAGAGGAACAAATCAATACCTTTGCTTGAATATGCATAGAATTGGACCTTAGTACAGGCCTGTGAGATCAGATACAATGGATACACGTCAAGCAAAACTGGACTTAGTTCCTAGATTTCAAGAACACAGCCTTTAGATGAAGAACATGCTGAAAAAAGGACATCTACAAAACACGTGCCCTTAAGCCAAGAAAGAATCACGAAGAAACAAGAAGTCAAGAAAGTAGCCCAAAGGATGGAAATTTATCCCAAATGAGTCAGACGAGGAAGAGGATGATGAAAAGGCTCACATTCCCACTTATAATACTCAATAAAAAGAAGGAAAGGATGAAAGAATACAAGAACAAACTGAACTACAGGTCACTTCAACGCACATAGCAAGGATACCTGAAGCAAAGGATACTAGCGGTTTCAAACGTCCTCATGCATCAGAAAATTCTGATTGAGACAAGGAAACTTCAAGAACATAATAAGGATATAAGCTCATGATTGTATCCTGCACACCATCTCAAGGATAAAGGCAAAAGGTGGAAAAAAAAAATGGAGAAAAGTTTAATCTTTGTTCCCCACGACTTAATATTTTGAATGAACTCATGATCATGATTCATTGACCAGATGATGAAAAGATTTCAAGCATATGTAATATGTAATTTTGTTTTCACTAATAAAATTGTGATTTTTCTTTGTGAATAAATATATATATTATTATATATATATTATATAATAATATATATAAAATTATTTTGTAATTTTGACCAATTGTAATTTTTATTTATTTTCAAGATTTGAGAATTATTTGTTTTACTATTTTGAATATTTAAGTTTCACACACACACACACACACACATATTTTAATTATTTGTTTTATGGTTTTTATTATTTACGTTCATTCTAAATATTATATTTATTTGAGATATTTATATCATTAGAATTTTACTTTTGACTAATTCAATTTTAACATCTATTTCTTTATACTAAAATGATTTTAATAAATAATATTTTCTTAGTCACACATTCTTAATATGGATCACATGAGCATGAATTTAGATATAAAATGTGATTGTTAAAATTAACTTTGTAAATTGTTTTCAAAAGTTACGCATTAGTTAAAAGTGAAACATGGGTTTGACACACTTACTTAGAAATGAAATTTTCATAAATATTGAGATTTGATGTGTACTATTTTTCATAAATATTGAGATTTTATATCTGTACTATTATGAGACTTTGTGGAATATATATAATGAAATTTTCATAAATATTGAAATTTGATGCATGTACTATTTTTCATAAATATTGAGTGTGCCTAATGGTTAAGAGCATCTGTTTCCTCCTAAGAGGTCATGGGTTCAAAACCAGAGAGGGGTAGAGCATGTATGCCTTCATAGACTTAGTAGTCGTATAATTGCATGGAGGTGATTCCCTTGTCCAAAAAAAAATGGGGTCTCCTACACCAATTTGGTGTTTGGCTTGGTCGTGACCTTAAAATTGGATAATAATAATAAGAATTCAGATCTGATGTGTGTCCTATTATGATACTCGGTGGCATATATATTTTTCCTTATTTTTAGACTGAAGGTGTTTTTATTGTCAAGTTGGGCTGGGCAAACAATGTTCATGCCAATCAATCCCATCTCTTTATTTTCGTTGTTTTATCAAGTAAAAAATTTACAAGTGTAAGCATCACTATTGTTGTTCCATCATCATCTCTATCACTATTCCGGTCGGCTTCCTCCTCGCCTGCAATTTCGTGTTCCCATTGGCTTTGTCCTTGCCTATAATTTCATGTGCTTCAGGTCAATATTTTCTATGCCTAAAGGTTATGGAAGGTCAGTGAAAACCCATTGTTCTCTGAGCACATATCGATGTTGAAGTGGTGCTTCCGTGGAAGACAAAGGAATTATGGCATGGAAGGACATGGACATGGAGTTTTCTGAGCCGGGGATCTTGATTAATTCACAAGCCTACTAAGTATGAAGCTATCTGACTTTGGTGATATGAAGGTTTACATAACATGAAGTTTGGAGCTGAAACCATCTGGTGGGACATAGAGGTTTCAATTGATTAGGAGCCAAATATGGATGGAGCTATTAGGAGCTCCAAATATACATAAAGATTCACTCAAAACTTACTATCGACATGGAGGATTCTAAGAGGAGGAAATTTATTGATTCACAGGCCTACTGAGTACGAATTAATATCCTTTTGGTAATATGCAAGTTTACAGAAGAAGATGTTTTGATTGGGCTTTTGATGCAGTTGGAACCATCCAGCTGGATAGATAGGTTTCCACTGATTAGGTTACTGGTTTTCACCTAGTTATTTTTCATCAATTGAGTGGGTGTTAGAAGCGGAATTACCATGGGGGGAATTGATTATATAGGAGCCAGAGATGGATAGAGTTGGTAGGAACTCCAAACATACATAGATATCTATTCGTAACTTACCTAAGGTTGATTGTTTTCCTTATTTCTCTCTTGTATTCAATGTGATCTATTTTTCAGAACTAAGGAAGTGAGAACACAGGGATTCCAAAAGAGGTTATTAATCTTTATTTAATAGTGAGAGCCAATCATTATGTCCCTGTATCTAGGGGCTGAATTATCAAAGGAACAAGCACTAGTAAGGATTACTTAGTAGAATTGTCACAATTGCTGACTTTGGGATATATTCAGATGTTGTTTTCGCACTTGTTGTGTGGACATCTATCTTCAGAGTTCATCCCTTAAGACTCGGATTCAACTTACATAATCATGGGGTCTCTCTCATTCTCTTTTGGCAGATGCCTACGATGGGCTGGATGATTTTCAATTTCTCACAATTCTGTAAAATGTTCCAGGTAACTCTGATCCTCCCTCTAGTATCTATTCAGCCCTTGATTTTGTCACCCCTCATGTTTTTAATGACCTCCTTAGTGACATTCGTATGGGTATTATATCTCTAGGTATGGATACTCTTCTCCCTCCCCCTAACACTAGCGTATATATTCCTCCATTGGTTGTTGACTTGAATCCCCTTACTTCATCTTTGCGGTATTCTCATTTGGGGACTTTTTCTCTCCCCACATCTGCTTTTCAATTTGTGTTGTCTTCTAATGACAATCCCATCTCATCGAACAGAGATCTGGACAATCTTTTCTACTCTAATACTTTTGATATGGACTCTCTAACCATAAAAAATTCATTCTTCCACTTGAGGGAGGAGCAAGGGAAAGGCCACTCCCCTTTTATGATGACTCCCAAAAAATCCTCGATCTTCTAGAGAAAGAAACCCACTAAATACAAAAATATTTCTTCTTATATGACCTTAGATTTTCCTATGGATGATATTGTGCTTGTTGAATTATCAACTCTAGAAACATATGATACTTGGGTCCTTAAAGTAGACAATGCTAATTCAATGGTTTCTCCATGATCATCATGTCCCTTAATATAAGGGGGTTATGGGTGGGAACTAAATTCCATTCTCTGAGAGGTCTCATTATCTGACACAAACTGGATGTTATTATTCTTCAAGAAACTATTATTACTAAGAAAAAGTCATGTGAAATCCTACCTAGAATATGTCCATTGTGTCCTGTTTGTGCCGCTAATTCTTGTGGTCTCTTTAGAGGTTAAGCGGTGGCCTAGAAGCCCTCAAGTCTCAAGTTTCTGGTTTTTTTTTACATCTGCAAGTATCCTTCTATTGACTCAACATCATCAACATGTATGCACCATATACAGATAGGAGATATTATTAGGGTCGGGTCTCAGACCTTCAGTTTTTGGATTTAACCTCCCTCATTATGGCCAAGGACCTAAATTTAGCACTTGATAGTAATGAGATTTGGGGTGAGAAGGTCAATTTTGACAATCTGGGGTCTCATTTCATCTCCTTTTTTAACATTTTCTTACTACACGATATCAACCCACCTATGATTTCTCCCACTTGGAACAACATTCGTTCGGTGATTGAATGCATTTTAGAGCACTTGAACAGGTTTTTGGTGAAATAACACCTCGATGTGGGTATGGTGGATCTTAACTCTTCCGCCATTCCTTCTTTCGCCTCAGATCATCTCCCAATTCTACTCACTTGGGCTGGGGAATATTGCCATAAGGCTCCCCCTAAAAATTCAACAAAACATGGCTGGTGCATAAATATTTTATGGATATTGTCCATCAAGTATGGAAGGATCCTAGTTTTTAGCAGAGTGCAAATTCTATGTAAACAATTTGCTACAAACCTAAAATCTTTAGGATTGGGGTTCGAAAGTGGGGTATATCACTCATAGAAAAGTTGCATCACATAAGTTGGATTATATTAGTCGCTCTGAGTGTTCTCTTCAATACGAATGATACATATTTTTTCTCTGAACTTCACAAACACCAAATTTTGGACCTAGAAGACAAGAAAATATTAATTTACAAAGCACAAGAAGAGGTTTAGCATCTACAAAAGTTTGGGCACTCTGGGTAGCAGCCAGAGATAAGAGCTCTAAATTTTTCCATATTTTTGGCTCTATGAGGAGGCAAGTGAATGCCATTTGGAACATCTATCATGAAGGGGATACATTATACACTTCCCAGTTAGGCATTGAACATGTTCATGTTTCTTGAAGGGTCTTTCCTCTGCCAAAGATCTCTTGTTCCAGGCTTAAATGGACTTCACTAATAAATTTCCTATGTTGATACAAGAGCTTGAGAATGATGATTTGAGCAGATTGATCTTGAAGGAGGAATTACATAATGTCCTCCTTGCATGTGGCAATGAAAAAATCCTTGGACTTGACGGGTGGGGTGTTATATGCATTTTTGGGAACTTCAACCCCAATCATAAATGTCCATAAACTGAGGGCTCCTAAGTCCCTAAAAGTGTTGTTTCACTGCCTAAAGGAACAAGGTCAGTTGATTACATCATCTCCCAGAAGTTCTCCACTGAAAACTGCTCATAAATGATCAAAACTGGAACATACTGAAAACCCAATGCAAAGGGTATGATGCATATCACCTTCCCAGTGTATAGGGTGTGATGCATACTGAATGGCTCCTCTGTAGGGTGAAATGGTCGGGAATGGACAAATGGCAGGGACAAAATGCAAGGTTGAAGATCATGGAATCTTCCAGAAGCTTCCCCTCTGACACTTTCCTTTCTGTTTTCGACCAGGGATGAGTAAGAGATCATCATTCTCCAAGTGGAAGAAGGAACTATCAAAGAGAGGACACTAATCAAGACCCCAGAAGATAGGTCACCTCCCTATAATTATCTATATATGGATCCCTCATCACAGAGATCGAGAGGCTGGAATTTTGTATCTTATAGAGAAGTGTTGTTGGTTTTCTCGTGTACATTCATAGTGTTCGGTGATCTAAGCTTTACTTGAGGTGAAGAAGGGATTTCTAGCTGGAGGATGATGCTGGGTCAGAACATATGGTTGTAATCCTCTTGCTACTTTTCATCTTAATAAA
>APFE031755660.1:0-15684 GCA_000404065.3 Pinus taeda | reverse complement strand
GCTAAAAATAGTAAATTGTGCTATAATTAAGGAAACTGAAAAAAACTGCACGAAGCACTTAGAGGGGATCCAAGTCGAATTAGCGGGTGGCCACCAATATCCACTTGGATCAGATATTTGTTCTTCGATAGTAGTATTTTGTTGTGATTCCACAGGTGCTCTTTGAAGCTAGGTAGATGAAGAAGAAGCGGTAAAGCTCTATCAGGAAGGAGAGGAAATCAAGCGCAAGAATAAGGTTGGTATCCTTGGTCCCCCTCTTGTCTATTTTCATAAAGGAAAATGAAAGTAGAATTTAATTTTTTGTTTCTAAGATAGCTACCAATCTTAGTGGGAATAGCAGCAGCCAAGTGGACACTATTCCC
This sequence comes from Pinus taeda, assembly GCA_000404065.3. NCBI lineage: Eukaryota > Viridiplantae > Streptophyta > Pinopsida > Pinales > Pinaceae > Pinus > Pinus taeda. The sequence goes on along the minus strand of APFE031755660.1, from coordinate 15,322 downwards.
TATAAAAAAATGGCGACTCCACTGGGGAGCGACTAGATTGTTTGTTAGCCTATCTATCTTTGTTTCTTTTATAAACTTACAGACGAAGCCTGAAGCCAAGCCAGCTAGCCTTCGAACTGCATTTCTTATACAAATGCAAAGTAGATCAATGTTGCTTCAGTCTATCTCCAAGTTTTGTTTATGAATTAAACAATCGATTTGCAAATAGTCTAATCGCCCTAAGTGGTGGCTCTAGTAACCTCTTTATATCACCCCTGTGTTTTGCATATACTGAACATTACTTACTCGACCTAAATCCATAAACTGAATTGCAAATTGTGAGTAAAAACTTGTTTAAAGTCTCACACTAGTACCATTGCACCCTACCTTCAAGGCAGTTTGTATGCATCGCACTTACCGAGTGCAGTAGGTGCACTGCATACTGAATTCACAGTGTGACAGGTGCGATGGTCAGGGAATGTTAACTTTACCTTCATACTATGGTTTTTTCTCATTGTTTTCAGTCCTATTCAGGAGTTTTACTGCCTATGGTCAGTGTATTTCTGTGAAAACCCCCTTCTCTTACATTATTCTGCCTCCATAGTGCAAAGAATTGTAAGTGTTTTTGTGTATTGTGTGCCATTTTCAGTTCTCTTTTGCAAAAAAGTAGCATAGTCGAACTGTCGTTTCTTGATTTGAAAGTGTCGTAGCTATCATTTTTAGTTTTAGAAGACAATTCCATTGTTCTTGATAGTCAATTATACAGTTACTATTGCATATGATTTGAATTAGTAGTTTTTAAAGTGTCAAAAAGCAATTTTCATTTCGAAATGCAAAGTGTCTCTCTTACCTTCACTTCATTTTGAAAAGAAATTTGTTGAGTATTGTCGCTTTGAAAATAATTCAGACTTGCACATAGCTTTCTTATCATCATTCATACATTAAGAAGGTTGAAAACAAATACATGCATGTGCATTTGCATTTTGATTGCTTGGTTTGATTTAGGACAGTGCATTTAGCATGTGCTCTGTTCTCTTTGTTGAAAGATTCTTTCTTTCCTTAATAGCTAGGATTTTCATTGCCTAAAAGAAGATTAAATGTTTGTTTATCATCTTAGACTGCATTTTAGGAATTGTATACACATCACGCGGTGAACTTGAAAAGCAAATTTTTAAGCAAGATCAACTTAAAATAAATTTAATGAATCTAACAACACTTTGGAACCTAACACACAACATCTCGAGGTCTAGCCTAGAGACGTATTCCAGCGTCATAAAACCTGGTAATTGTTGCTTTCATTGTTGGTTGGGTGATTCCTCCACTCTGAGACGACAAGTGTCAGTACAGACTTGTGCTCCCACGTACCATCGAGTATAGTTTGGGAGACCACAATAAGCTGCATCCTTTATCCATAGGAAGCCGAGTCTGCCGCCATATCGATCGCAATGCACTGAACACAACATTCGAGAAGATTGACTGCCATACCGTAAAACGTATTTTGCAGTTTTGTGATTGGTTTGGTAATCCCCTCTGCCTAGATCTCCATAAAAGTCCATTTTGCTCCTTTTCAGACTCCTTAAAGGAAAATGTCCTCTGAGCACTTGTCACTTCAGGCTCAGTAAAAATTGAAGGCGACTAGAGTCATATTTTGTTTCTTCTCGACTCTTTAAAATTGAAAAAACAAGTTGTGTCAAAGCGTTTAAAACTTATTTTAATCGGAATAACATCACAAATTCCCTCGTTGGTCTTTAGGTTAAGAAAATGGAGTCTACCAACCAAGGATTTCCCCTTGGAGGAAATCCTAGTCCCTTCTCCTCTTGGGGAGATGTTGGTGCACCCCATATGGCCACATTGTCACTTTCAGGGTTGACAATTGGTTTGCCTGTCTGGCTCTTCTCTACCTCTGTCGTTCAGAATCCCGTAATTCCTGAATAGTCAAGTTAGAAACTATATGACACTAGAGGTGGCTCCCAACCTTCTACTTCATCTGATTCTCCCTCTCCTCCTTTCTCTTCACTTGATAAAGGTGATAAAGCTAAAAGTCAACTAACTAAGAAGAAGAAGAAGCAGAAAGAGAAAAAAGAAAAGAAGAAAAAGGAACCAAAATCGAAAGGGGGCAACCAAGTGTCATCTAGAGAAAATCCTCACACAGCACCATTGAAACCTAAATTGTCCCTGCATCCCTCGAATCTTAAGGGACTGGTCTCCCCGTTTGCACAATTTGGTGGCATCAACCTTTGATGATCATGTTGAATGCACACCATCAACCAGTGAAAGAGAAGCACATGGACAGAAAAGGAATCCCAGATTTCCTTGTAAATTGTGTGAAGGTGATCATGCCATCCACCATTGTCCCTTCCTTGACGAGGCTAAAAGAGTTTTGGATGACCATCTTGCTTCACCGTTACGACTTCCTCCTGGATATAAAAGACTCTTGCCAAGTCCTCCACTGGCTGAAAATCCGCTGGCCCGTCATTGTGGTCGGCCGAAGTGGCTATCATTGAAAATGAACCCTCTGAATCCATACCAGACGAAAGTCAAAAGGTTGAGACGGCAGTTGACCCGGTCTTGCCTTCAAAGTGTTCATCTTCGAATGATACCGTCACTGAAGAGAAAGAGAACGAGACCATTCAAATTATTTTCATCAACACAGACTCCGATGAACTTGGGGGCAGTCCTCCCATTCCTTTATCATAGGAAGGAAGTTCATCAGAGTCATATATGGCCGTCTATTCGGTCCCACCACCAAGCAACCTAGTCGTTTCCTTCGATTGGAATGTACTAGGCAGACCCCGTTTACCAGCTAGTGTACCGTTTAGAATCATTATACAAGCTTATAGAATGGTCATGGCTGGTACCATCATCGATGAAGGGGCTTCTATTAGTATCGTTTCCTCAACTACTTGGAAAGCGCTTGGTTCGCCATCGCTTTTGCCTGAAATGAGAAATCTGACAGGCTTCGACAAAGGAACAAGGCAACCTTTAGGGATCCTTCCAAATGTGCCCATTACTTTGAGAAGGAAAACCATTCACATGAACGTGATGGTAGTTAAAGGACCCTTGGATTATAATCTACTCCTTGGACGCGACTATATATATTGCATGGGAGCCATCGTCTCCTCACTCTTTAGAGTAATGTGTTTTTCGCACGAGGGCAGAATGGTCAAGCTTGTAGACCAAATGTCATTACCCAGTTCACACATCGCAAATAGTCTAATGCCATCCCTAAATGGTCTCTTCGTGGAAGGGATGTCTCATTGATCTCCAGTCCATCCACTTGATGAGCGTGAGTGATTCAGGAGGATGTGACTGAAACGCAGGGGGCATGCACCCTGGTCTGTTTCGATAGGGAAACCTTACATATAGAGTGGGTTTCCACGGAGGATATATGACTAGTCTCACACCCGTCCTCATAGGAATGGGATTAGGCTGGAATAAGATACTTTCGTTAAGGTTATGCTGAGTGGCATGCGTTTGCACCACTCTCCTTTGTCTATTTTGGTATACATCGCCATGAAAGCATTTGGTCCGCTTCACGGGGAACTTTCATGGTAACCTGGAAATTTTTCGCTATACCTCGGGGCATGCAAACCTTTCCGCATGCAAGCAAAGAGTGACTATTTATTTTTTAAATTTGTAGGACCTCTAATCCTTTAAACCCGTAAGGCTAGTCCTTTCCTAGCTTGCATAAAGAAAGGATTCAGGGAAAATCTTTAAAAGATGTAAGCCCCTTCAAAATAGCATCTTGAATGAGACATCCTTATCATACGACTAGCGAGCAGTGTTGCCGCAGGGTTCAAGCTCGTTTAAAAATAAACCCCCACGAGCAGTTTTAGCGCATAGCTCAAGCTCGTTAAAAAATAAACATAAGTCATGAACAAATGTTTCCCCCAGTGTTTAAGCTCATTAAAAAATGAACCGGTAAATAACCATTGTGAATGCCTTATCGCCAGCTTTTGAGCCTTGGTCATGTTCTCATCATCATTCCACTCTGTTTTAACCGATCATTCACCCCCATATGAGTGTTTACCCATTTGAGGAACATCTGCGAAGAGTGATTCTATTAGCCATCCTTGTGACATTGTTGTGATTGGAGAATTCCAAACCTTACCTGGAATCAACTGCTACCCGAAACCATCACTCGTTCCTCGAAAATGAGTCTCCTTTAAGCTCTTTTCAACTGACTTGTAAAATATCAAAAGATTGCCGAGCGATTGGCCTCTCCGGCTCGTTAAATTCATCAGAAGTGATATCCCTCCTCTATATTTTAATCTTTTTGGACCTGAGGGATTATTACACAAAAATATCGAGCGCTTGTCTTGTTCGGCTCATTAAAATATCGAAAATTCATCCCTTCTGTATTATTTTACGCTTTTTCAGACTTAAGGGATTACATGAAAAAAAAGAATCGTTGGACTCTCCTTCCCGTTCCTTTCAGACTCTCTAAAATTAAAAGCGACCGAGTTATCTTTGTCGTTAAACTCGTTAAAACCAAATAGTGAAAAACTCGCCCAAATGGACGAGAACGAGTTTCACTGTCGTTAGGCTCACTAAAATATAGCGACAGGTTCACTTGAAGGGCAGATTGTAGAAAAAGTGTATGTTATCATCCTTAATCTTGAAAAAAATAAAGAGGTACTCGTCAGCAATGACTGGGGAAAATTGGGAAGGAAACTTGAAAATGTTTTATTGGTAGCAAGTCGCTCTTGAACATGACACTTTCCTTCCACATCCATGCCGGGTTGGGTTTTTCCATTCACTGGTCATCACCATTGGTCCATCACACCATCCATCTTTGGGGTTAACGCTACCAATCCATCATCAGTTTCAATGATATGTTTAAGAGAAGTCATTCAGACAATTCGCCTGTGTCTCACCCACTGTAATACATTCATGCTCCATTCCTTCATGACTGCCACCCTGAACCCTGTATCATCAGATTGTTTTCACCTCCAAAATCATTTGCTTCATTCCGTGTTGTTGATGTGGGATTCATTAAGGCCCTCCTGCGACGGGTCACTTCTTGTCGACATCAGCTCATTATCCAAGAAGTTGACTTAGGAACAACCCTTTCAGTACTTTGAAGTGCGGGCATGCCTCAATGGCAAGTTTCTCACTTTCCGCGACAGGTTACATCAATGGCCTACGACCGAGAGATTTTACATGTGTTCGCCTTTTGCACACCATGTGAATTGTACGTAGACCTTGAGGGTCATTGTATTATTGGTGATTCCTCTCGCACCTGTTAATAGCTTACATCATTGGCTGGTAATCAGGCGATGTCTTTCCATGTTCGACTCTAGAACATTTTTCACATGGATCGACTTGTACTCCGAATGAAGATTGAACGAGTTTTGAAGACCTCGGATCTAGTTCCATCCATCCAGGCTGTGATATATTCAGGAATATAAAGACATCAAGTGTACATCATTTCCGAACAGATGATCATCCAAATCAATGGATGATAAGTCCAAATCAACAGTCTGCCACACAGACGATTGTCTGTCCTATGTACATGAAAATGAATTTATAAAACTGAGCATGGGAATTCCCGCCTCAGCTAGATCATGAAAAAATGTTTTCAAAATAATGTATTGTATTGTATTGTATCTTATTACAGGTTGCCTCCCAGCTCGAAAAAACTTCGGATCCTCATAGTAAAGCATTTCACTCGACATCAAAAAGATTAACGACCTCATGCTTTAGGGGGCAACTGTTATAGACATTTTTGGGCACTTCAACCCCAATCATAAATTTCCATAAACTTAGGGCTCCTAATTTCCTAAAAGTGTTTCTTCACAACCTAAAGGGACAAGGTTAGCTGATTACATCATCTCCCAGAAGTTCTCCACTGAAAATTGCTCATAAATGGTCAAACCTAGACCATACTGAAAACCCAGTGCAGAGGGTGCGATGCATATCACCTTCCCAGTGTATAGGGTGCGATGCATACTGAATGGCTCCTCTGTAGGGTGTGATGGTCGGGAATGGATAAATGGTAGGGACAAAATGCAAGGTGGAAGATCATGGAATCTTCCAGAAGCTTCCACTCTGACACTTTCCTCTCTGTTTTCGACCAGAGATGAGTAAGAGATCATCATTCTCCAAGTGGAAGAAGGAACTATCAAAGAGAGGACACTAATCAAGAACCCAGAATATGACTCACCTCCCTATAATCATCTATATATGGATCCCTCATCATAGAGATCCAGAGGCTGGAATTTTGTATCTTATAGAGAAGTGTTGTTGGTTTTCTAGTGTACATTCATAGTGTTGGATGATCTAAGCTTTACTTAAGGTGAAGAAGGGCTTTCTAGCGAGAGGATGATGTTGGGTTAGAACATGTGGTTGTAATCCTCTTGCTACTTTTTATCTTAATAAAGCTATTCATGTTTTCCTCCATATTCTTGTATGTTTACTTATATATGGATTTGTATGGTTAACACACATCTGGTCCCATGCTATTTATGAATATAGATCTTTGTTCTTCAATAGTAGTATTTTGTTGTGATTCCATAGGTGCTCTTTGAAGCTAGGCAGACAAAGAAGAAGCGGGAAAGCTCTATCAGGAAGGAGAGGAAATTAAGGGCAAGACTAAGGTTGGTCTCCTTGGTCCCCCGCTTGTCTATTTTCATAAAGGAAAAAGAAAGTAGACTTTACTTGTTTGTTTCTAAGATAGCTACCAGTCTTAGTGGGAATAGCAGCATCCGAGTGGACACTATTCCCGGTAACATCGGGGGTGGAACTATATATTAATTTATTCAAGCTTATCTCCTTGGAACTCCTGGCCGTGGCTAAAAATTCCAGGGTCAAGGGATACATCATTGAAACCATTAATGTAACATTTATCACATTAATTCCTAAAAATAAGCTTCCTATTACTTTTAAGGACTATCATCCCACATCCCTCTACAACTCTGTCTTTAAAATGATCTCTAAGATTATTTCTTGTAGCCTTCAAATTTATCTGGTGGACAACATTTCACCAAACAAATTTGGGTTTCTCAAGGGGAGACATATTCAATATGTTGTGACCATTGTGTAGGAATGCCTACACTCCATTAAGGCAAGGAACCACACAATATTTCTAATGAACATTCATTTAAACAAATCTTTCGACGACACTAACTGGGAATTCTTGTGATTGATTTTACATAAGATCGGTTTTTCTCAAGTCAAAATAAATTAGATTATGGCATGTCTAATTACAACCAATTTTTTTGTTATTATCAACGAGCTCCCGAATTCCATTTTTAAAGCCTCGAAAGGTCTGCAAAAAGGTTGTGCATTATCACCCTTACTCTTTCTTCTCATCATGGAAGCACTTAGAAGAAATATATTTGATTATAGAGAAAGAGGATTGATTAAGGACATTAAGATGACTCAATAAATCAACATATCCCACATGATGTTCATCGATGATCTCCTTTTCAGTGGAGTGATTTATGTTCCTAAATGGAATTACTTCCATCTTATCCTTTTGTCATTTGGCTCTGCATCAGGTGTTGTCTTGAATAAGGGAAAATCTGAATTTATTTTTTATCATTTGGAAGATGATGTGACTTCGCAAATATGTGATATTTTTTCAATTACACCTCTACCATTGGATTTTGGTTTTATTTACATTAGGCTTTAACATAAAGATTAATCATTATTTCAACTTAGATTGGGGTTGGGTTATTTATAAATTTGAGCACAAATTTGTGATTTGGTCATACCACAGGGGATTCACTGAGTGAACCTCTGACATATCATGTGTGTTTGTGGCATATTAAACATTACCCTTAATTTGACTACATATTGGAAAATCCTCTAAAAATCACATTATTTAACCTCCTACCAATATGAATCCAATACATCTTCCCAATTTAGAAAACCCCTACTTTCACTAGATATTGTAGGTATCCATTTTTTCTTTAACATTTTTTATACCCCGTTTTATTTTTTCATTATCTTTAAGCTCCCTTTTTTATATTTTCCAATATAAAAACCCTTTACCCCCTATATATCCCCTAATATATTATGTCATTTTTTCCTCAATAAGTATCCACCAATATGAAGACATGTGGTATGATATTGCTCCCCCAGTGAAGCCTCGTGGGTCATACAGGTGGCTTACAATTGGAGGTAGACTTATTCTAATAAGATCTATTTTGTAGTCCCTATCGGTCTAATGGATGAATCTATATATGATGTCGATGGAAATCATACACAAGATAGATACAATTATGGATGGATTTTTGGGAGCCAACAATAATCAAACTGGGAAAATCCCTCTTGTTCGCTTGCCCCTAATTGCTAAAATTGTTGAAAAGGGAGGTTGCGGGTAATGGACATGCTCTCTTTCAATAGGGTATTAATCTACAAGAGTTTATGGAGAGGCATGTCAGGTAAGGGCATCTGGTCAAAGATCATTAGAGGTAAGTATTTGGATTATAAGGAATATGATGTCTAGATCAAATATGGCTAGGAATTTGCATATATCTCCTCCTTCATCTAGCGTAGCATGATGAGGAAGTTACATTGGTTAATTGGGGGGCCTTTTTGGGAGGTTGGGAATGCCACAAAAGTCGAAGTTGGCTTGGATGCCATCAAGGGCTTATAGGGAAATCATTTTTTATCTATTCCTATTCTCCAACATCTTCATTGAAGAGGTATGTTTTTCTCTCTCATATTGTTAAAAGCATGGGTACACAGTTGGTTATGAGAAGAAAACAATAGGGGTTTATACTGGCACAACCTATGCAATTAATGGTTATGCAACATTTTCCCTTCGTGAACATTTTTCACTTGTTAAAAAATATGGGGTTGAATTCGATAAAGTTGCATAGTCTCTGACAAAAATTATAGTTCCATTAGCTCAGAAAAATGTTTCTCTTATGGTAGAGTCTCTGCTAGAGCTTTTGGATGAGGAGAGCTTGCGTAAAGACACGGGTATTCCTTCTTATGAGTGGTCATATGATCATATTTCACTTTTGGTAGAACTCTGATGTAGGCCCAGGCCTCATGGCTAGCATAACACTACCAACAATGACGGTCAATTGCCTCACCCAAGAAGAACATAAAAGTTTTTCAGTTTGAGGGATTTAAGTGAGTTGTCACTTTTCCTACGTAAAATGTGTTCAAGGTTTTCGGTTTGTATTCTGCAATTCACTTTTCATCCCTTCCTTGTCATTTTTTCATCGTGAAGATGGTAGTTCATAACATGAAGAATTGTTAGCTACATTTTTCTTGAGTGTTTCAGATCCCTATAAATTGCAAGGATAATATGATAGAGGATGGGGTTCGAGAAAAAATTTCGTTGTAATGTAGCAATCAGAATTAGTCAAAATTATTTACATGTATGATAGACATTTGTTTTACACACAAACATTTAGCAATGGAAGAGAATTGGGGTTTTTTTTTAGGTTTTTCCATCTAAAAAAATGTAAGTTAGGAAATTAAAGGGAAAAATTAACATGGTTTTATTTTTTGGCTTTTGCTAAATTCTTTTTATTTTTATTTTTATTTTTTCAAACTTTATTTTCTTTAAAATAACTTTGTCAATCATATATACAATTAAGAAAAAAATTATAATTAAAAGATATAATTGTTACTATAATCAAAATCATACCATGAAGAGTCAAGCTATCTGAGGATGTAGTCGTGGACACGAACCCTGGTGCGACCGCAACCTGACACGGGGTAGGGTTTTTGCAATGCAACTGGTGCACGCCTTTGCTAGACTAGGCCCTTCCCCAGCAAGCACTTGGCTCCACTCCATTACAATCCTCCCATTCAATACACAACTTCCTTACTCCCCACGACCATGACTAAAACCCTACTATTTATCGAATATTCACAACTGTTGATCCCCTCATGTGACGATTACTCCAGAAAATTGTGGCAGTTGGCATAACCCTTGATGCAACAATGGAGGATGACCTAATAGACTACTCTGAGGACCCCCTCAAAGGTATATCCATTTTTAGCAAGAATAGTAGCTCTGAGGTATTCTTCCCTTTCAGTAGAGAGTTAAGCGAAGTCATTTCTTTGATTTTTCCACTCATGACTCCATCTAGTGCAGTCATCAATCTGCCCAAAGTGCCATCATGTTGGCTGCCTTGCGATGTTCCTCCCCTGATGCCAATCTCCCTACATTTCGTAGCTAGGAACACAGGCCATGATCCAGCGGCAAGTTCTTCTTGACTCTCATCCCTCCAACCCTTTGTCGCCTCGCATTACCCTCACAGTCTCATTAGGGAGTGTCTCCACCCCTTCTAATTCCCATCATCTCATCCTCAGCTCCTATTCCCCCCTCCGGCTGTTACATGAACGTCCCCCCTCTCCCAGATGCCTTCCCTGTTGGCCCTGACCTAACTCCCCCAAACCCTAACCCTAATCCTCCTAACGCTAATTTCAATGGAGCTCAAGCGTGCACAAAAGGCGTGAAGCTGAGACTTGGAAAAAGGTTAAGGCGTGTTAAACCCAAGCCACAAGAGGTTTTCATTGACTAGGAGGAGGACTTCTAGTGGCAAGATACCATGGACATGGCTACGATAGCCCTGGTGGGCAGAGTTAGGGGATGGAATTACTCTACGGCAAGACTAAAGCAATGGGTCGTGGAAATATGGGGCCAACATCTGGTTGATCTACCTTTCATACAGACCTTTGTCTGTGGTTGGTTTTCTCTATGTTTTGTGTGAGCAGAACATACAAATTGGGTATTATCCTCCTTCTGGCATATTGAGTAGGGCCTTGTACTACTATGGAGGTGGAGTTCGCTCTTTGACCCAATTAGAGAATAGCTTGGGGCTAGGCCAATTTGGGTTTGTCTCCCTAGTCTGTCGCTCCATTTCTGGACTGAGGACATCTTCAGGAGAATTGGGAACTCCCTAGGCACCTTCTTAGATTATGATAGATCATACCTTTCCATTGGGGTTATGGCTTATGCACGGATCCTAGTACATTTAGAAATTAGAGGAGGGTCGTAGGAGAAAATCACCCTGCATTGGAGGAATTACCATCTTACCCAGATCCTTGACTACGAGGGGGTCCCCTTTTGGTGTAGACAATGCCACAGAGTTGGTCACCTATACAAATATTTCCCTCTTCTAGGGAAATTCAAGATTGGGAACAAAGGGAAGTCATCACCCATAATGAAAGCTCAGACATAGGTAGATCACTCGAAGGAGGTAGAGCATATAGACACTAAAGCAGCTAGACCTAGGCCGGTCTCAACAACACTGAAGAAGCGTGGGAAAACACCTCTCTAGCCTCCTTCACCTCCACTTACCAGTTATAAGCTGACTGCTGGAACCGCACTATCTTCGGGTATGTCAAATTCTGATCCTTGCTCTGCAAAATTTACTATTTCTTCGGCATATAATGAAGGGCTATGGGACCACAACAAAGCACTATTACCTTGCAATCCCACCCTAATCACCTTGAATGTCCAGTGATTTCCCCTCCACCTACTATATCATATACCCCGCCTTGTTTTCCAAAGGAGGTGCCATCTTATTAGAAACCTGGAATTGGTCCCATCTCCCATCAATACCATCTTCACTCACATTCTCGGTTCTGGGCACCAGATGCTATAGGCATTGGATTAGTACCTTCCCCCACCTCTTCGAAACTCCCTCGAGGTAGACCATCCTCCCTGTCAAAAGTTAAACATCAAACATGGATGGAGATTGCCACGGGTAAAAAACTTACTCTTGACAGGGTCCTTAGAGCACATAATCCCCTAGAGTTGTCTCCACCATCAAGGTCATATCTTTCAACTACAAAGGGGTTACTAGGCCCAAGAAAAAACTAGCACTGCGAAGGCTCCTCCAGACTTAGCTGACTGATATAGTCTTCCAACAAGAAACACTAGGTGTTGCTGATGCTATTTCCCCTCTCCTAGAATCCATGCTTCCAGGATGGAATTTTCAAGCCATAGATGTAAATGGCTGCTCTAGTGGAATTTCCCTAGGATATAATCCATGCTCGATAAAGTTGATTAGCACTTGAGGTGGCATTGGATTTATAAGGGTGGATATGTTCAATACTGAACTGGGAACTGATATCATACTGATAAATGTCTATAGGCCCTGCCACCATCAGGAGGACTTCTAGGAGCATCTTCTGACATCCAATATCCTACAACCAGATAATATCATTTTGGATGGAGACCTTAACCTCTCTCTTGGTTTTTCTGAGTCATGGGGGCACCATGCCCAAGTCAATCCTCTATTAGCCTTCTTCAAACACCTCTTAGGAATCCACAATTTCATCGACATCCCTTCTGCAAAGTTAGTCCTAACTTGTAGGAATAGAATATGTGGGGAGAATAGTCTTGCCAGAATGCTCGATCACTTGGTCATCAAGGAGTGATTCCTAGAGAGAGGATATACATACCACCAGTGGTTTGGCTCAGAATGATTATCAGGCCACTTGCTAATATACCTTGATATTCGGGAAGATATAAGTAAACCACGATCCCCATTCAATTTCAACTCCACCTAGTTGAAGGAGAATTCCTATATCCACCTTGTCATAGAATTTTGGAAGGCCCACCCACCTGTTGACAGAAGGAACATCACTAATGGTTTCATTGACAACCTAAAAGAATTAAAGAAGCTATCAAAGATATGGGCTCATAGCAAGAGGATACAATAAGAAAAAAATCTAAGAGACATTGAATTAGAAATTGTTGATATGGAGGATGAAAGTGGGGGACTCTTCCCATCAAATGATTATAGGGATAAGCTCACCGCCTTAATAACCATGAGGTTTTTCCTTCTAAAAAAATGGAAGTTAGGAAATTAAAAATAAGAATTAATGTGGTTTTATTTTTTGGGTTTTTCCAAAATGTTTTTCATTTTTATTTTTTCCAACTTTGTTTTTTCAAATCACTTTGTCAATCATATATACAATTGAGAAAAAAATTATAATTAAAAGATATAGTTGCTCCTATAATCAAAATCATATATAAAGTTGTTGCCAATAAACTCTTGGTTTGATTTAATAAATCATATATAATGTTGTTGTGGATATAACTCATTATTTTGATATAATAATCCATAGATTTTAATGGAAGCAAATGGCACTATCACTTCAAATTCCACCTGCTTAGAATATCTTTACTAACCTACTTTATCATAGGTTGATTTTCTTTATATAATAATATTTGTATTAAATTAAAAAAAATGACAATTTTAATCAAATATCCACAAATATTTTTTTTTAATAAATATAGATTTTTATTTTTAGAATAATTCTTATTCTAACAAATTTATTTCAAAATAGAAATTCAAATTTCAAAATTATTTTTTATTCTAAAAAATTTAGTTTCAATATTTTGTTTTACTTCTTTTTTTTTCAAATCTAATTAAGAGTCTAAGCATTTCCCATAATCTAGTACAAAAATAATATTTTGAAGAATTAGATTCCTCTCCAAAATAAATTTATATTAATCTCTACCAATTCTTATCATAAACCTATTAATATATATTACTAAATTAGTATTAATATATATTAATAAGCCTAAGGGTTAATTAACTGGGTGGACTCCCAATTGTTGAGTACCTTGCCGATCTGGAGGTGGGAGGGTCAATTCTCCTCAATGCCCTTGGAATTAACCAATGCTATCATGAAAAATTAACTTAAAGGACAAACCACGACCCTATTTACCTATATGGCAAACCACGAACCTATTTATAGGGCAAACCATGTGGTCAAATACATGAACTCTTGCGAAGCCCTGAGATTGGCGAAAGGATTCTAGAGACATCCAAAGCCTCACTCGATGTTCATAGATAGGAACGATCATGGAGTCATAGAATTAGATATAATAAGGTTGTTAGGCATCATCGCTTGGGTGAGGAAACCATTAGAATTACGCCTTGGTAATGTTTTGTGCAAAAGATTGATATCGGTGGAGTTTTTGATATATCTTAGAAGAGATTTATGCATTTTCTCTAGGTTTTTGGGGATCTTAAAGTGTTCAATACTTGTCTAGTTCGTTGTTCTATTCTATTTTGATTCGCTGCAATTCCAATTCCAATGGGGGACGTCAACATTTTTTTTTTGCTTTTCTTATGATATGAACATGAGCCTCACTCATGTAATAGTTTTCACTAGACTAGTGGAATATCACAAGAGGACTTGTTTTGCATCCCGGGAAACTTGTTGGTAGGTCGTAGGACCTCAACATAGACTAAACATGTGCCCTAACAAGAACCGAGCACTAGCGGTACTAAGTCGGCTGCTCAGAGTGTTATGAAACTAGCTCAAGAAAAGATAGAAAAGATAGATCAACGCCTTAGAATTCAGCCTCTTTGAGGGGGCAACCTCCTTTACATTACATAAATGAACAATTCTTGGATGATTCAAATGACAAAACCTCTTTCTATATATAGAGTCTAAGGAGCAAATAAAACCCAGCCCGACCTAACAATAATAATATAAAGCCACAAAATAACAATGGAGGGATTCTATGGGGCACAGTAATAAAAATATGGGGACAATAGGGGCACAACAATATTAATAAGGGATACAACTACAATAGTAATGGGATAATCACTAGTATTATAGGGACCCAACATGCCCCTCTCCTTCAAAAGAGTGTTGTTCTCAATGTTGGAGTAGTTCTGGATGCTTCTGTATAAAATTCTCATCCTCCCATGTGGAATCTTCAGCGGATAAGTTCTTCCACTTGAAGAGATGCTCCTAAATTGATCGATTTCGTAGCTATCGAGTTCTTGTTTCTGTGACTGCTTCTGGTTCCAATATAATTTTTCCTTCCTCGTCAAGTTCTCGCAATATTGTTTGAAACTGGGAGCTTGTTTCCTATAACCTTCTTTAAACATGAAACATGGAAAACTGGCTGCACTCGAGATGTTGCAGGAAGCTCCAATTTGTATGCCATAGTACCAATCTTTTGCAACACCTTGTACGGACCATAAAACTTTGGTGATAATTTATTATCCTTCTTAGCTTGCTTGAGGGACATTTGTTTATATGGTTGTAGCCGTAGGAATACCCAATCCGCTACATCAAAAAACTTTTTCACTGTGGTGTTGATCTGCTAATGTTTCATCATCTTGCAAACACAAGGTTATCCTTTAAGAGTTGGAGGATTGTTGTTGATGTTCGATGTGATGTTCCACTGCCTGAACCTTAGAATTTTCTCTTAAATATGATGTGATGGATGGTGGTTGATACCCATAAAGTGCCATAAATGGGGTCATTTTTGTTGCTGTATGGAAGGAAGTGTTATACCACCTTTCAGCCAGAGGCAACCATTTGACCCATTGTGTCTGTTTATCAGATACAAAGCAACGAAGATATCCTTCCAAACATTTGTTTACTATCT
>APFE031755659.1:0-19010 GCA_000404065.3 Pinus taeda | reverse complement strand
GGAGATCATTTGGCAAAGCATAATCTGAAGTATTAAATATCTGATAAAGTGCTAGATCTAGAATACTGTGATTGGGTTATGGTGCAGATCTAGATCTGAGCTAAAGAGGGATCTCACCAGTTGATGGAGAACAAGATCTAAGGATAGATCGGTATCAAATGGTTTGAAATGAACTATCTATATATATTTGATTATTATAATTCTAGATCTATATACTGACGCTTGTAATGATCTGATCTGGGTATAACTT
This sequence comes from Pinus taeda, assembly GCA_000404065.3. Taxonomy (NCBI): domain Eukaryota; kingdom Viridiplantae; phylum Streptophyta; class Pinopsida; order Pinales; family Pinaceae; genus Pinus; species Pinus taeda. The sequence goes on along the minus strand of APFE031755659.1, from coordinate 18,760 downwards.
AAATTTGAAATCGCTGCAAGTCATGTTTGAATATTTATAGATCTGTACGCGGGTTGGCTTTGGTGTAAGTGCGTACGTATGCAGGTTTGGTTCATTGTAGTAGCATATACAATTTGAGCTATGATATTTGAAGTCACAGGTGGTTCTGGTTGTTGATGGGTTCTAATGATAGTTTAAAGGTGTCAGTATTCTGCATATCTTGTTTGGTTGATTGTGTTTAGCTTCAGTATTGATGGATGATAACTAATATTGGATCAAGATCATAGTGACTCATATTTATGTGATCTAATGGACTAGATCTGGGTGCTAACACATATATTATCCTTGTATATGTATTGATCTGATGTTTGGGTGATTCAGAAGATTGATTGATTATGTGCTTCAATGATATTAATGGGTCCAGTATGAAAATTGGATGAAATGTGGCCTTTCAGATTATGTGTTGTGCTTCAGTTGTATCCAATATGAAAATTAATGAAACGTGGTACCCGAAGAAGAGAAGATTGTAGGCCGGCACCTACGTACTAGTATCTTAGCTAGTACAAAAGCTAAGGGGGTGGTAGCTCCCTTCTAGTAGCAGTTGAAATCTTTGGAGCATTGTAGCAGGGAGCAGCCTGCGTACTAGTAAATGGATCAGCTAGTACAAGAACTATGGGGGTTGTAGCTCTCTGCAGGTAGAAGCCTGCGTACTGGTATAAGACTACACCAGTACAGAAATATTGTAAAAGGATTTTCTTATTAAGAAGAAGATTGAGATGACTTGCAGCAGGTAGCTTTCACCCACATTGGGTTTCCACCTTATATCATGGTGTTCATGTGTGTGGCTTATGTGTGATGATCTGTTCTATTTCAGTGCACCTGTTTACTGTCAATATGGTTGATAATGTTCTAATGCACTCATTAAGGATCAACTAATTGAATCATAAGAAGTTGTGGAAGTAGCATATATGAATCTGAATATGGAAACGAAATTTTTTTATTGATGTGATAATACTGATTCACCCCCCCTCTCAGTATTATTTCCAACAATGTTTTCCTTGTTCTAGTATCTGGTTGGAACTCTGGATTTTTGGGTGCTATAATTATTCTGTATCAGGAAGGATTCTAATGTACCATATGAAGTTAGATAATATTGAAGCAATAGTAATACATAAGAGTTAAATAAATCTCACACTAAAGTGAAAATATATGCTCCTTGTGAATGGTTTTATTGTGCATAAGATTTTGTATATCTGAACTTCGTGTTTGTTTGTTCAACTTGATCCTTTTGGTTTCTGGAAATGTTGCTTACAACTTTCCTTCAGCCAAGCGAGTATGCTATGAGGCATGGAAATCACCTAGGACCTATACCCACCCATATATGAACCCACTCGAGGTTTTAAACCTAGGTTTTGGTGTTAATACAAGCCCAATCACTTTTCTCTAACTGCTAGACCACACACATATGTGCTTCAGCTTACTCTTTACCAGCTGCATAATCAACAAATGAATTATATTAATTCCTGAAAGTCATGGAGGATTAGAAGTGTGGTTGATACACCATTATATTGTAATATGACTTCAGGAATAAAAAGGAAAATGGGAAATGGCAGGAAACATGCTTCCAAAACCAATTGTTAGAACTTTTGTCACAAGCTACATCAAAAAATGGTGAAAATGTATTTCTCAATAGAGAAGAAGTCAATATTCTTTTTTATAATCATTTTCCTTTGATCATATTTGAGCTATAAAATAATTATTCATTTGAGGAAGTCTTGAATTATATTACGAAACTCCAAATTATTCTGAACAAAAGAAGACAAGGTAGTCAACTACATTGCTAGCAAGGAACAACACAAGTGATCATTCAAGTCCGAGCTCAACTGTTAGTGAAAAGTGGATACCTAAGCCTTTTCAAATAGCTAGAGAATTTGGTCACATGACTATGTTGATGCTTTGAAGTGCCTACTAAAAGCACCTGTGTTATCAAATCTGGAGGAGTTGTCACATTGGGATCATATTTTTTCTCCTACACTTGCTCCAATTCTGAACTAGCTAGACAAAGAAGGGAACAATAAAAGTTTTTCTTCGTCTTGTATTAAGGAGTGGAAAATTAGTCTCCATTGATGGTTTGACAATAATGGAAGGATTCTTGACTGCTCTAGTGAAGTGCTCTGCAAAGAAAACCATGATCATGTTGCAAACAATGATTTTTTTAATCTTATCATATAACCGTTGAGATAAACAATTTTCAATTATTTGCAAACCCATAATTCTTTAGTGACACATTGTTTACCATGCACATAGTCCTGGAATTCAACAAAAGGAAATGTTGATTGAAGTTACAATACATATTTGAAGCACTGATTGGTGTTTCCTATTGATTACAAAGCCCAATAAATTACCTTATATGTTAATACTACATTAACAAGGCATTACTCTTTCTATACTTATTTGCAAGCATTGTGTACTTGTAATTGATTAGAGTTTTAGTGGGTTTTGGTTCTTCCAACCTGTAGAAATTAGGGTATAATGAGTAGTGAAATGGGATTGTTGTTTGGTTAGATTAGCAGGTCCAGTTAGGTTAACATTCAGATCAACAATTTTTATTTTCTTTGGATCATAGATATCAGACTTGTATACCTTGAAAATATACATCAAATTCCATGCAATAAGTCTTATTTTCAATAAGAAACTTCTAATGCATGAATGGTTGGTGATCTACTTGAATTCATTGTCACATATTTTGTTACCTCATTTTACCTAATTCATTTGTGAACTCTATCAAATATGTATGACCTTATACAAAGAAATACTGGTCTTTCTCAGTTTTCGAAAGCTTTTTGTAGTTGGTTGGTTTGCTAATAGAAATCATGGAAGTAGTTTTATAAGCCTATTTTTACTTTGTGTAGAATTGACACTCTTTAGATACACATGCCACAGCCGGTTGTATATGGCATGAATGAACTGAAAAAGATTGCTTTGTGGTTTTAGAAGAAGATTTATACATATGCTATAAGCCAGGTGTGCTACTTCTCACATTGGAATTGTTGTGACAGTTAGTTTTGTTATGAGGATAGTCCATTTTATCAAATTTTGTTATCATGAAATGATACCTAATAAACTACTTTCTTCAAATTTGAACCGAGAGAATATTTCATAAATATCCTATCTATGAATATCACCATGTGAATATATCTCCTTTCATACAATGTCAGATGACATTGTCATTTGAATACATATTGACACTTCGCTCTGGCATATCTATGGAGTCTTCGTTCATTTTCAAAGCCAAAACAAGTGATGTGGGTTGCGTTGCGAGGTTGGAGGTTTGAATTTTTGTCAAGTAGCACCGTTAGTTAGTCAATGTTGTGGAAGAATTTATGTTTGTGCATCTCAGTTTTTTATTTTAAAGGAGGATTGAAAATCATATTGGGGTTTATTTCTTAATTGGATGATGCTTATTGTTTGAAACAACACTTCATTTTGCAGCCACTAACGCAAAGCGGGTGCTGACGGAAAATAAGGTAGATATTAAGAAGGATTTTGGGTTGAACGGTTCTGCTTCTGCAAATTGAGGTTATTTTATTTGTTTTGTTATTTAAAATTTTCCTTTAGATTTTTTGTGAGATCCTATGCAATAGAGGGTTTTTTTGCTTTATCATTAATGAAGGACTTCATTTTGAATTTGTTGGACTGATCCAGTGCCAAAATATGTCATTTTAAATAATTGTGAAACTTTATGTCTATTACAACACATAAGATCCTAGATTGATATATGTAAAACCAATTTTGTTGATTGCAGAGAGTGAAACAAAAATATAGTCGTCTTCAATATGTAGTACACAATATGTAGACAAATCTTAGAGTCCAAATCTTGTGACCCCAAAGGTAAGTAAATTTGTTGAATACATATCACTTCTTTTTTTGTATAGCTCGATACATCCATTTCCTATGATATGTGCACTTGTTTTTGCTTTTGTTTCCTCATTACTATGGAAGAGTCGGACCTTTTTTTTTCACTGCTAACTTAGATACCATGGAAAATAAATGATCTACATCCTCCCAAGAAGTTTTCTTTGCATCCGTTTACCATCATTGTATTAAATAAAGAAATTTTTATATTAATAAAGAAATTTTTATTAATAAAGAAATTTTTATTGGGGTAAAAATTATTGTTTTACCTTCCTTAGAGAGAGAGGATGAGCATCAACATAGATAATGAACAAAATCCAAAGTGTTCCTACGAGATATGCCTCCAAGACTCCATGTGATGTTAGTATTGGACTAAGAGAGGATGCTATTACATCAACCCTAGGATTTTCCCCTCAAATCCTTCTGCTAGATTGGAAAACCTAGTGCAGGTAATGCCTTATAAGCCACCTTTATCTCATAGTTGTTACTCACACTCACAATTAGTAGGAGTACTAATGTCAAACATAATTATAATCACAGGATATATCAATGCATTACTAAGATTTGCAATTGTTGTGAACATTTCCTAGATCACAATCGTAAACCAAGGAGAGAGACAAAGATGGCGCAATAAAAGTTTCCTTATCATGCATGTGCAAGGATATTTCTGGGAGTGCATTTACAAAATTGAAAACTTGTTACTAGATATTGCAATTAGTTTCTTCCCAAGATCATTCTATATAATACATTCTACTCATTCTATTCACCATTATATATATATATATATATATATATATATAAGTTCCTATGCTGAGACATGTCCACGGGATTGAACTTCCAATTACTTGGATACACAAGGGCTTTCCAACATGCCTTTCGCTAATTGTGCTACCACCCCGCGGACTTTGCAGAATTTATACTGCAAATGGAACAACTTCACATTGTCAGGAGGATATGTGAATCCAAAATGACTAGGTGCTAAATTTCCATTTTTTAAACTTTAAAGTCTTGATAGTTTATAGATATCATTTAGTTGAGTGAATTCTACTCACATTGTTCATACCTTGTCTCTGCTTGTTTTTGACGAAACCGATCTCCTGGCTTAAATACAAAACTTTATTCCCTCATATGGAACTGGTAATGGTGTCAAGAAAAATGTGATGCAACATGGTAAACTTTGATAACCTTGAAGTTTACTAAACACATTCCTTGCGTCCACAAGGTTAATGTTTTATGTTTTAAATCTATAGTGAGGTTTGAACCAATAGCTTGGACTTATATAATAGAACATGACATGGTGGGTTATGATGATGAGAAGATCCTTTAGGAGTAAAAGGCAACCAGTTGTATGTAGGATGCTAGACCATTCTATAGGAAAAACTTCAAAAAGTGCATTCCAAGATAGATGATATTCATTATTTAAAATGACTTATTCTCATGAAGGTCCTAGCAAAAGGTAAGTCAATGCAATTATATTTTTTTGGACATAAAAGCTTCCTTTAACTAATAGTAAAATGTTATATAGAGAGAGTTTAGAGAGACATTCATAGACCTTAAATTAAAGCAGTTAATCACAAAAAATGTACCAGTGCACCACATTTCTTGATACCCATAATTTCTTTTTTATTAGATCCCATGGAAATGGATCTAAGATGAATCCCAACATATGCACAATTTGTTAGGTAGTCTTCCAGGTATCTAAAGTTGTTCTGTACCAAGGATCTGTTTCCTAACTAGGTTAGTTAAAGGAGATGGATTTGATATGAATCATGTAAGTCTTCTCAATTTGTAAATAATGGATGCAATGACTATTTTAGCCAAGTAGAAGATCATGATGCTAATTCTATTGTGTGCTGAAATGAGAATTTGCAACATAATTCATGAATGTTGCAACACTGCTTCGAATCCTATGTGAGAACCAACATGTCCACTATAATTCTAGATTCAAAGCTTAGACGTAGATAAGCAAGATGGGTTATTAAAATAAATAATATAATTTAACCATCCACAAATGCTATGAGGCAGGTGGATGGTCCATCTAGCTCAAAGTCAAATTCATTTGCAGCTCACATCTATTGTTGTTACAGAAAACCTAAATGATTTCTCAACTAGAAATCTTCTAAGAGTGAGACCGTAAGTATTTTAATATTCTTGTTTGTGACCGTTAAAACCAGGTTTTCATTAGGTCATCAAAACCATTGAGGATAGCCAAACTGGTAGCCAAAGTAAGCAAAATGAGGGGAATTTTTTCTATTATGTGGCCTACCTTAGTATAGTGAAGGAGATAAGCATCTTCCTTTACAAACCACCACATAGTGACTTACAATTAGTCTCCACATGTACCAAGATCTTCGAGAGAGAGAGATTTTGAAGAGGCATTTATAAACCTTATTCAAGCAGTTAATAATGACAAATGGACCCGATTTATTGATACATAAAGCATCTCTTTCTGACTAGATTCCACAAAAATGGATATGATATGAAGTTGTCACACACACAATTGATCAGGCAGTCTTCCAGGTATGTAAAACTAATATGTATCAAGGATGTGTTTCCTAATCAGATATGATGGAGGAGATATATCTGATATGAATTCTGTGTGCCTTTGTTTGCATAGTTTTTACACTAGAGCAAAGGAACTACTATCCCATAGATCCAGAATCAGTATATGCCAGATTATTGATAGAATGCTAATCAAGTCTCCCCTAGATCTATAGCCACATGACCTCTCGCATATAATATAAACAAAGGAAGGAATCAAATATGCACCTGGTTTCCCTCGCCTGCTGGTGGAGACTATTGACTTGATTCAGCTGCTAAAAATATTTCTCTTCATCCTGAGATCTTGCAGCAATGCTTGTAATCTGTCACCTACATACATACTACAATCATAGACAAACAAGGAAAATCGTTTGCCTCTACTAGAAGGAAAATAAGTGTACATAAGAGAAGCAATTCATAACAATCTATATAAGTGTATATCAAAGAAACTATAATCACCTTGGAAACAAAGTATTCCTCTCTAGTTTCTTGATCCTGACCCTTCCTTGACTCACACAGATTGGGCTCATTTATGTAACTGGGAGAGGTCTCCTGGTGGAAATTCTTCACCATGATAGGATAATATGAAATCTCTCCTCCTCTTCCATACTTCCAACCTTAAGAGGGTTTGGTTGTACAAGCTCTTCCTAGATATGGGAGGATATATTTGGTGATAGAGGGATGAGATGAGTTATGAAGTTTCTCTAATAATTGACCCTAAGCGAAAGTCATGACACCCTCACTCAATTTGATCATCTTGGGAAAGAAAAAATATAGAACCTTGAGGCATCAATGTTCTATGAACAAAGGAATCATGTGTAGTTTGCAAATGCCATGAAAAGATGTACACTGACATGGAGTGATGCTACACAGGCTGATAATGGGCAAGGAGAGATGGGTCATCTACATGAGAGAAAACAAAGGTGAAAGGAGATGCGCTTTAGCTTGCAACTGTTGTGAGTTGAACTCTAGTCTCTTTGAACACAATGAAGTAGAAAATAGGGTCATAAATATTCCAAATATCTAAAAAATGGATACAATTGAAGTTTCATCCCAATATGAGAATCACAATAGATGACTATTTTAGGTGTTGATAGGAAAACTCTTAACATAGTCATGGATGAGAGATGTTGGATTATGTGCTAGGTGTACCACATTAATCTGAAATCCAATCTTAATGTCGTTACCAACACCTACAATAAAATAATGGCATTCTTTATAGTTTTTTATTGGCATTTTCATGGAATACTATTAACTTCTCATGTTTACATCACAGTGAAGATGCATCCCTATTGTGTTTCTTTTGCTGCTAGGAATGTGTTAATAAGTCATTTTCATTGCTCTTAATTTTTACTTCTGGACTAAAGAGATGCATGGCTACATTTATTAGTATAGATACACATACAATATCCAAAATAAATGCACCAAATTTTTATATTAGACTGGATAAGGTATGACTAGGATATGGTGAAATATATACTAGTGCTATTTCGCTTAAGGGAGGGAGAGGATGGAATTATTTGGTCTAAAACGAATAATATGGAATGTCTATTGCACAGCTAGAATACAAGGTTAGTTTTGAGGTGGATGAAGAGGATGAAAAGAAGTGGCGATGGAATTTATTATGGAAACCTAAAGGACCTTTGAAAACTATGCTACTCATGGCTAGCACCATAAAATTAATTACTAACTTGGGGAAATTGTTAGAAGAGGTTTTGATAAGGTCCTAGTAGATGCATACTCTATAAATATAGTTACAAAACTATTGATCATCTTCTAGTGCATTGGCTTTTTAGTAAAGAACTTTGGAGTGAAGCTTTGAAATTGACAAACAGGGAAGAAGAGTGGGTAGGGAATACTTTGGTTATTTGTTTGGATAAATGGTTAAAGGATCAAGATTTGAATGAACGCAAGGTGCTACCTTGTACTGTAGCATGAGATCTTTGGTTTCCAAGAAATAAAATGATCTTTCAAATTAAGGAGACAGTATATATGTGTGTGTGTGTGTGTGTGTGTATACATGTCAGGTTTGTGAAGAAATTAGTCTTGGTTATGGAGGGCTCTAGAAATCTAGCAGAATGAAGAGTCCTAGAACTTTGAAAAATCTAGAAATAGATAAAGCAGATGCATGTGGATATTTTTTTGGTGCATGTTAAGGGAATCTTGGAATTTGTGGAGTTGGTTGAATGATAAACATAGTTTTACATTTAAGTCTATTGTGGACAGTGGGGGACCAATACTAGGGATGAATTGTTTTCTCTCTCACTGTTAAGAATTTAATTTCTTGGATTTCAGGTCTTGTGGGATTTTAAGCTCATCATGGATTGGGAAAATGGAAAAATTAAACTAGAAAACTTAATTCTTCTCCTAATCATGGAAAGAGTCAAACAAGTGAAAAGTTCATTTTTAAAAGTCTCTTTTCAACACATATATAGAGAGTTGAATGTTACGGTTGATTATTCGACGAGTTACCTGAACAAGCTCTTAAGGCATCATAATTCTCCTCTTTAGCAAAATAATATTAGCTCCTTACAGCGGAATGACATTAATTCTTGACAACTAAACAATATAAATGCTCTGAAACAACACCACCACCAGGCTCTAAAGCAGAAATAAATGATGCAAGCACAAGAAAAAATAACTTAAGATACATCAGTAGTAGCATTTTCAACATCAAAAACAACATCTGAAATAGAAGAATCAACAACTTCAACAACAACGATTCCAACAATTACAATAGAAAATGCATCAACAAGCTGCTCAGTTGCAGGCACAGTTTCGGGCACAAAAAATGCCGCAACTTCAACAAATTAATGAGTTGACTAATAAATCAATGACAAAATAGTCTATTGTTAAACAAACATTTATACAAAAACATCATGTATTAAGTCAATGTTCAGTTTATCACCATAAGCAACTTAAGACAGGGTCAACACTTCCTTTTTCTTCACCTCAACTTCTCCATGATGCTTCTCTACAAGTCTCTCAACAATCCTCCCCACAAGATTGATCAACAAAGTTTAGTAGCATCTCCACTTCAAGTTCCTAAAGAAACTCCCGTGTAACCTGCAACCTCGCCATTTGTAGCACCTTCACCCTCTGCTCTCCCAGCTCCGTCGCCTCACATAGAAGACAATGAGAAGCACTCTTCTGCCATTTCTTCAATTTCAAATGCTGGAAGTGCTCAGGGATTTAAGCAGAGAGCCCCTAGATTCAATCATGATCAGTCTCTACCTATTGGTACACCCGAAATTTCTACTTCACCACTATTAGCTAATTTTTCTCCTAGCCCAACTCAGAATACACTCAACCAAGATTGACACCAAATTGTTTCATCTGGATTTCTAGTGTGAGGCAAGTCAAGCACAACAGAACCCCCATTGGAGAATTTGGTAAAAGCGGTATGCAGGTGTGAACTCATTTTCTCAGATTATATCTGGAAGGAAAGTTATTTTCTTTTTCCACATTATTTTAGAAATTGATCATAAAAGGTCTATTTATTGTTACTTGTTGCCACATTAATAGTGCAAGCTACCTAACCTATGCAATTTTTAGGCTCCATGGATATGTTTCAATTTTCCTTAACATTTCGGTATAGTTTATGTTTACATCCTTTTGTTTTTTGAAACAAAACAAGCGTCATGCCTTTTCAAATTTTAATATATCGAAACTTGGAATTCTCCTTGGGTTTGATCATTGGTGTAATAGACACCCAGCCACTATTGTAAATTCCATGATGAGACTTTTATAGTAATTCATCGTGGTTTCTCCTAGATGATGTAATGGAAATCCCGTGGTTATGTTTAGGGGAAAACCATATTCTTTATCAATTTATAATGCAATATTGTTCCACAACGGAAATTATTATTCAGTTGAATAAAATTATACTGAAAACATTATAAAAATGGTCCAGTAACATAAGGGAACAATAAAGTGGATGTAACATGCTATTATTGGCTCTACTGAATGATACATTCAAATGGTCACATTAGAAATTAAAATTAATTATTTTATATAGCAATAGCATAAAAACTAGGAGATTATTAGAAAACCTTAAGGAGCTTTGACCATTTTATTTATCAGTCCGAGGACTGATTATTATAGTTGTTTTGTTTTGAAAATATATCATGGAGTCCATTAGACTGGTTCTCTGTTATATACTTGAGGATGAGTTGCAAGTGATTGCACTGTGTACATGCACCCTAGAAAATAGTTATCAAGGAATGGTATTAGGAGTCTGTATTGTAACAATAATCCTAGTTAAAAAGCCCTCCAAATATATCATGTTCTGTTCAGAGTATTGGTTTTCTACTTTTTAGTTCGTTACCTTCCAGTTTATGTGTTGGTGGATTTGGTTTCAAGGAAGAAATTACCCATGTGGGAGAAACCCCCTTCATAAGGATATGTCACTACAGTAATAGATTGAATTGGGACTCAAGCAATCTAAATATTAGAGACTTCAATAGCTCCCAACCACTAGTACAAAATTGAAAGATGAAGTGTTAATCTCCCTTATTATTTTATCGGGTTTGAAGAATTTCAGTATGTGAAGTTCACTATTCTGAGAATCATGTTATGCTTTTGATTACTTTAATATCTTTAATTGACTACCAAGTTTCCGACATCAATTTCCTTGAGGCTAAGTAGCGTCAGAAAATAGATGAACTAAAAATAGGACTGCATTATTTTGTCATGCTTGGAAGTTGGAACACTTCTATTTGAGGTTTCCCTTAGACACCATAAATTGTTCTAATACCAGTTTGAAGATCATGAGAATTGTTGGTTAACTTAAATGTTGAGTTCATGTTGAGATGTATCTATCATGGAATGTTTTTTGATGTTTTTTCTTTTCCCTAAAATTTACGAATCAACTCAATCTCCCTAAAGAACTTGAGGGTTGTTGTGAATGAAATAGGTTTAGTGGTAAGCTTGATAGATAGGATGGCAGGTTCTACGCTAGGTAATGGTTCTAGAGTTGTTCTTGGAGAGGATTTGGTTACCAAACAAAATTTAGTTTGCAAGCAAGAAATCTAATGTCAGAGGATTATAGTGCTACGACAAAGAGAATGAGACATAGTATGAATTTGATGCCCCTAAGAAGTGCATCTTTAGGTGGAAGTGTTATCAATAGTCTCTAGCAACATAATAATCTAGAGTCTCCAAAAATGGAATCTATGAAATCCTCTAAAATCAAGAGGCGAAGAATGGAGGTATGCGATGTAGATTCACTTATATCTTATATATTAGTCACCAATCTATGGTAGAATATAATATTTGCAATAAAGGAGTTGGTAGAGGGGCTTCACCTTATTGACCAATATCTTACCATGTTCATTCATTAAGGAACTTTTAAAATTGTAAAGAATAGAGTCAATGCATTATAAGTACTATGGGGATTTGTAGGGTACCAAATGGTTTATAGGTATTGAGGAGACTTTAAAGGATATCTAGTAAAACTAAAGAATTTCTTTATTGGCAATATGTAGTAGGAAGGGGGTTTGGAAAAAGGACTTTGGAGGTATTTATCAATACCTAGTGAAATTAAAGGTATTCTTTAATATTCCATAATGCAGGTGCTATGTCACAATTCATTAGGTGAAGGCCCCATGGGAGTGGATGAAGCTTATGATTTTAAACACAATGAAAGTGTTGTTTCTAAGGATATAGTCATACTTTATCACTAACCTATAAGGATATGGATATGTGTTAGGTTACACTAAAGAGAATAATTAGGCCATATGTTTCACAAATGCATCAAGAAACTTATAGGCATTGATTTATAATTCTTTCCTTGTTAAACAAAGAGATGACAAATGGCATCTATATATTCAAAGTTAATGTGGATCCATGCTAGCGCCGTATAAATACTATTATATCCTCCAATTTCTTCCTCTCTTGAAATCCATGTTATTTCCTCCTTATTTGGAGATGAAAGTCTCCCTACTTGTCAAATGGGATGAGGGAAATGTGTAGCAAAATCATATTATAGAAACAATTTATCTTTGGTTGGGTGTTTACCCATATTTCCCATGATGTAAATAGTTATAATGTTGAATATAGAGTAGATTTTTGGCACACCTTTAAGAAGGTATCATTATTGAATGGGGGCTATAAACCTAAAATGTTATCCATTGAATTAGATATAGGATTATATTTTTCTAGATGGGAGGGTTGATATAGTTTGAGCTTGTAGGAATTAATTATTGGAGAATACCTTGTTAAAGAGGAATCTTTGGGTTGAATGGAATTTCATGAACCTACTGTAGAATCTGTGAGCTATTTTTTTTTTTAATATATTTTTTCCTTATACTATTTCTTATGACAAATGACATATGATATTTAGTAATATTTTAACTCTATAGAAGATATTCATGGCCTTTTGTATGGTCAAGAAGATTCCTAAACCTAAAATGACAACAATCTGCAATTCAAAGTTAACAAAGATATTTTGGATATTAGAAAGTCATTAGTATCATGCTTATGCATGGTACAATATCTATATCCTCCAAAAAAGCTACAATAAATACTTAGCATAGAAGGATTTGCAGTCGATGGCATCATGTGGATTGTTGGTTACCATTTCTATTATGCCCTATGATCACAAGCATGGGGCTCACCATTTTGAGCTAGAGAATGAGAAGGAAAAATGTTAAAGAATGGCCAGTATTTTAGGTTTTGGTATTTAGTTTGGATTCTAAAATGGATACTAGAGAAGTGGTAAGTTATTTCAATGAAAAGGCTTAAGTTCATCTGTCACAGTTTGAGATGTTTGCATTTGTATAGGATTTTCTAGTATAAGTATTATATTTTATGTTTAGTTCAAGGAGTTTTCTTCCAATATGTCTAATAATAATATGTCTTTTTGGCAGTTGCCATGCTCAACACTTCTATCTGAAGTGGTAAGTAATAGGTATGGAGCTCATTAAAGCATTTATTTTTGAAATTAAGTCTTTCCTTGATGCTGTTGAAAATTCAAAGCACACATATATTATTCTAAGCACATTTTATACTTGTACAGGTTTTTGTTTTAGCAAGCTACATGGTTTTAATTATAATTGGATAGAATCTGGTACAATATTAGGACAAATTTTACTATATCTACTGATATTTATAGCTTATATTAAATTTTTGTACCATATAATCATAATATGCTTCATTTTGTAATAATTCAAAAGGGTCTTCACTTCAAACTATTTGGTTCTACGTATCTCCATTATTATTTATAAAAATATGGTTTATGTTAACTCTTACCTTCAAATGTAAGTTAACATTTGAGGATATGTGAATATAGGTTAATTGTACCAACTTTAAGGGCTCTTCGGGTTCATAAAAATAAAGTGGCAACATCTACTTATGTGGGTAACTTGTGTCTTTATTATGTTTTATGTTTCCAAAGGTGTCATGACATGTGTTCTGCAAGAAGTGAAAACTTTGTATCATCTATTCGAAAATTATTTCCACCGTTTAGGTATTGTTGAATAAGTTTAGTGACAATTTTCTTCATCTTCTCTAGTCCCATAAGTGCAATTGGAGCAACACATTCCTTCTTTAGAAAGGCTAACTACTTTGACAGTGTTACAACCGGTGATGGGATTTAATTCCTACTTTTATTTCATGCTTTATATTATTTCGTGGTGTGACTACTTGTGATTTGTAATTGTGACCTACTTTTAGAGTTATACAACTTACAAAATATGGTGGGGAATTTAATTATTACTTTGTTCAGTTCATTTGCCTCTACTGTTTTATGCCATATGGTGTGACAATATTGGATTTGGTATATTTCTTACATTTTCGAGTTAAAGTGTACACATTCTCTTGTGTCTTCTAAAAGTAGAATTCTTGAGGTTTTCTAAACTTAACCCTTGCATGTTTCCAGGTGTCACAGGTGCATCAAACAATGAAAATCATGGGCCTGTCAAGGATGATACCATTTTCTGATTTTTCTGTTATAAAGAGGCTTAGTGTGGATGATATGAAGTAAAATTTTGTATGGTTGAAGATTAACTATTTAAAAGGAATCATATAGTTTGGCAGTCAGGTGAAGTAATACAATTTTTTGATTTTCCATAGTTTGTATAAAAATATAGCTTCTACTAATTTTGAGGATTTAGCTTTTGTGCATGGAGTCTTTTTTAGAGTGAGCATAATATAAGCTCGTCAGTGAATTTATTTATGCAAGTCCTTGAATCAGAACAATCCATATATCATAATGTTATTCAATTGTCTGAACAGTCCATATATCGAGGCTACAAATTACAGTAGGAGAGGCCCAATACCTTAAGTACTATTATTAACTTACAGGCCAAAGGTACCACCTTAAATCATAACGCAGCTATGGTTATTATCCACTCTTAGGGAAATAGTTACATGACTTAAAGTAATCTAATGACATGTGAAATAAAACAATAGAGTCAAAGTTCTTTCTCGGAAATAGAATGGTCTAGTAGACACCAAAAGGAAGTCTTTACCGGATGGTGTATCAGTTGAGCTTTATGCTGCTGGTAACTAGGGCAAGGGTGTGAAATTTTGGTAAGCAAAAAAAAGAGACCTTTAGATCCCATTCCCAAAAAATTGAATTGAGAATTGAATCTTTCCAATAACCACTTCTACTTATCAAAGTTGATAAGGAGAGATGTGACAACATAAACTCTGTTGAAATATGCAATTTTTTTTGTCTGAAATTCATCGTGTAGCTGCATTTTTTTTTTTTTTTAAAGTCGATGGCTATAAATCTAATTTTAAGGATTGCCATAACTCTTCACATAATTCTTTAAAGTGTGCTAGCTCAATGGAAGAGTGTCTGCCTTACAAGAAAGAGGTTGGTGGTTCGATTCCACTGTGTGCTAACATGAATTAATCGATGATTTTGTAGTTTATTTTTAATTAAATGTTTTATAT
Source organism: Pinus taeda (assembly GCA_000404065.3). NCBI lineage: Eukaryota > Viridiplantae > Streptophyta > Pinopsida > Pinales > Pinaceae > Pinus > Pinus taeda. The sequence goes on along the minus strand of APFE031755659.1, from coordinate 3,424 downwards.
ATTGATTTATTTCAATGGTGAGATATTTCTAGATTCATTGTTTTATATTCTCTAAAGAGACAAAAGTTATATTTAAATAATTTTTTTATCATCTCTAGAGAGACAATAGCTAGTATTAAAGACATATTGTCTCTAATCCAAGTGTTGTCTCTAGAGAGACAAAAATAAAATTGTCTCCAGAGGGATAAAAATTAAATTGTCTCTTAAGAGACAATAATGCTTGTGTTATATATTGTCTTTATAGAGACAATATTTTTTAAGACAATATTTTTAGACAATAATCTTTAAGACAATATTTTTTAAGACAATAATCTATCAAACAATGATTTTTTGGACACCCGCTTAAAAACAATATTTAAGACAATACACAAGTTTTCTTTTGTCTAAAGTGAAGACAATTTACCCAAAAAGTGTCTTAAATATTGTCTTAAAACCCCTATTTGTGTTGTAGTTTGTGCGTGGTGACATGTTTGAGAGCATACCATCTGTTCATGTCGTTTTTATCAAGGTAATTGATTGAATAATTAATTTCTAGGAATAATTTTGCTCTTCATTTTACTTTTACAATCATATCCAATTGGATTGGATTCCATTAGGGCTAGCTTGGTCTAGGTTTGGTCTTAGATTTATCGTTATTTGACTGAATTTGCAACATGTACTTCATCACTGGGATGATGATCAATGTGCAAAACTCATTGAGAATTGTCACAAGGCTTTGACCGATAACAATAAAGTCATAGAGGTAGAGGCAGTGATGTGTGAGAAGCCAAGCCCAATTCAGAAAGTATGGATGATTTGTAATCTGATGGCCAAAATGGGTAGAGGAAAGGATCAGAACGAGCAACAGTGGAGGAGATTGTCTGAGAAATCGAGCTTCTCTCCACCCAAAATTGTTGAACTACCTGTGATTAGCTCTCTAATCATTTTGGAGGCTACCAAAGTGAAGTTTGTGTGAGCACTAGAAGGTTAGACCTGAATATTACTGACTTTATCGTTCTTAGTTATAATTAATTATTAAAGTTTAAATCTAGGAATAGGTATAATTTAAAATTTACATAATCATAGTTATTATAGAAAAAAAACATTAGTTTTTTAAAAAATTAGTTATCAAGAATCATGACCCTCCTAAAGTAGCCTATCTGCACTGTCGGCCGTCAGTTTAATGGCAAACTGCTTTTGGCCGTATCCACTAAACATGAAATGAAATGTCTACTAGGTGTTTTTTTATCACGATAGTCTAACGATTATTGAAATTTAGAATAAATAAATAAATAATAAAAAATCTATAATATATATTAATATATATATATATATAATATATATATTATATAATATATAATAATAATAGATATATTAGAAAATAAAGAATAAATAAATAAAAAGAAAAAGAAAATTGGTAAGATTTTGATAAAATTCATTAGAAATTTTGAGAAATTTGAATTATAGCTATCAAGTTTCAAGATTTTAGTTTTTAAAACATTTTAATGACATTGAATCTATTTCCACCATTAAAAACAAAATTCAATCGCTACTAAATTTAAAAAAAAAAAAAATAGGCTACAATTTTTTGCCTTCTAAATTTGGTGACAAATCAGCTCGATGAGAAGCTGCTTGAGTAGGTGTTATGTGTTCTCGGTTTCACTAGGACAACACATTTTTTTTTCATTAAGATAATAATCCCTCGAGGAAGATGGTGCTTTATAGTTTTAAGCACACTTCCCGTAGAGTTTGAATACATTCAAATCATTGGCTTCCTGGATATGTGGTGTCATGATAGGTCGTAGAGAGATTGGAGCAGGGGACTATTATGGCCTAAAAAATTTAGATTTCAATGTGAACCAATTACATCCTCCTGTCTGATATTTTTCATTATAAATTGAAGTTTTTACGTGATGGTGGAAGGAGGGTGAGAATTATACTTTAGATTTGGTGATGATCGAGAACAGGTCCCTCTAGGGTGCACTGGTTGATTGGCTACCACGGTTCCCTATATGATCTTCTCATTGATTTGGATTTCCAGGCTTCTCATTCGATCTGTGTATTGTTTTTTTTATAAAAAAAATAAATAAATAAACTTTTTATCAACCGTTATAGTAAAAAAAATGGCTTTTAGGCCAGTGACATATTTTTTTCCCTTAACCGGATTTTGAACAATTATCATCGATATTTTTCCCCTTGACGGGATTTTGAACAACTATCGTTGATATTAAATTCTTGGAGAAATTCTAGAACCAAGTTACACATTTTTTCCCCTTGACGGGATTTTGAACAACTATAGGTTATATTAAATTCTTGGAGAAATTCTAGAACCACGTAAACTTTTATTGACTCTTATTTACACATTATTTTTTGTATTACATCCTTTTGTCATTGTCGTTTCTTGTTTGTCATGATTAATGATTTTTTGGGAAGGTTTTTGGACGAGGAGTAAAAAATATCAACAAATCTTGGTGAAGTAGTGTTTAAATCATGTTTTTGAAAGTGACAATGGATTCAGCCCATATAGTCCCCATATTGTTATTATTGTGCCGCTTAGAAGTCCACTATTGCTATTGTTGTTCCCTTACCTTATTATTGCTATGTTGGCTCTGATTATATTGTGATCCCTTATACTCCTATATATAGAAAGGAGGCCTTGTCATTTGTATCATCCAAGAATTATTCATTTGTGTAATGTAAAGGAGGTTTCCCCCTCGAAGAGGCTGATTTTTAAGTCGTTGATATATCATATCTATATTTTCATGAGTTGGTTTGATAACATTTGGTATCAAAGCTCTGGATTCTAGGGGTTCTCTACTCCAAAAAGGTCATCGTGGAATTTTTTCTATAACTTTTTCTCTACAAAGTTTTAGAAGCTACTGAAAAACCCATTTGACCTGAAACCATTCTAAACATCAGGTCAGAATTTCAGATCTTGTCTCGTACATTTTTGGAGATATGATCTAAGGAAGTTAGGGTTTTTGCAAGCTCCGTAATTCCATCTCAAACAGGCCATCGTGGAATTTTCATTATAATTTCGTTTCTACGAAGATGAAGACTCTGAAATTAAAACCCATTTGAGCCAAAAACTTGGTGAAGCTTGGGCCTGAATTTTAGATCTTTTTTCTCAATATTTTTGGAAATATAGACCAAGACATCTAGGGTTTTTAGAGACTCCCAAATTACATTCCAAACAGGTGACCTTGGGAAAATCGTCATAACTTTATCTCTAAGGATCAGATTGAAATTTTTCTCTTCATTTTTCTTTTAGAATCATATAAGATTTAAATGGATTCCATCAGGGCTAGCCTGGTCTAGGTTTAGTATTATATTTAGTGCTATTTCACTAAATTTGCAGCACGTAGTTCATAACTGGGATGATGATTGATCTGTAAAAATCCTTGCAAATTGTCACAAGGCTTTGATTGATAACGATAGAGTAATA
>APFE031755656.1:127812-147161 GCA_000404065.3 Pinus taeda | reverse complement strand
ATTAGATGATTTCGTGCAGGTTTGACGTCAACACATCTTATCACATGTAACGATCTATGCTATTTGGTGAAGCGGGAATCAAGACCTTGGGTAGAGGCTTGCATCATTCAGCCTTGTTTCCTCTCCCAAGCTGCGGATATTGTTCTTTGGAGACAACTATTCCAGGATGATCTATTATGACACTGGATCTGCCCTGTGCCATATTGGCAGCTAGCATTGTTATATCTCACATGAGAAAAATAATCTGACATAGCTACTTAGCATAGGAATGCCCAACTCAGGACATGATTTTAGCAGTTTGTATATATGTATTTGTGTTGTATCAGGTTTTCCTTGCCGCCCGAAACTTCTCTCTCTCTCTCTACAAAGATTTTGATAGCAAATTACAGTGTTTTCATAAAGTATTTTGGCCATCGTCTCTGCCTTTGATCTCATACTTTAGGGGGCATCTATTATAGGACAAATCGACCTCCTCATCAACTCAGAGGTGAAAGACAAGATGACTGAAGCAAAGACCACAATTGCAGGCCTGGAATCCACACTAACGCTCTCTACACACTGTCAACTTGCTTTATAAAGCTTGTTACCAAGCATAAAGAAGCGTTAGTCACCTTGCTAACTCATGTTGTTAGACCAGGGGGAGTGTTAGTGAACCTAAGGGATGTTCAGAAGGTTAGGCCAATGAATCCGCTCATAAATATCTAGATATTAAATCCCTAAATTTGCTCAAGAAAAGCAAGGAAACTCCAAAAATCAAGATATTTGGAGAAATTCCATTCTGAGAATAAAGGCAAATGGGAAAAAGTATGTAAACAGGGCAGGTTCATTGCTTTTTCCCTAATGAGCTCTAGGAGGAGCTTGGCAGCCCTAATTCGATTGCTACATAAGTAGCGAGAGGGCCATTGCAAAAAGGGTCAGAGCATTTAGAAGGATAGCCCATTGAGTTGCTGTGAAACTGTCATATTCTTAAAGAAGAGAGCTGGAAGAGGGAGAGAGGGAGAGGAAGAAGGGGCAAAGGAAGGCTGATACAACGGATGGTTGTAATCACTCTTCCATTCTGAATATAGAACTGCAGTTGTGTTCCCTACTCCATAATGTCGGTAATTTTGTTCATTTATTTGTTCATTCTGATGCTTTTCGAGATGAGTAGTTAAGTTATACACTAATATATGTTTATTGTGCATTCTTACATTAGTTTTCAAGAGCGTATGCTGTGATTGGTTTGCCCTGTCCTTTATGCAGGAATTGTCTTGGAGCCGGCCTTGAAGGAGTTATTCTTGCCGCATAGAGATCCCCAAGCAAATCTAGAAGGAACCAAAGGTGATCCTCTTTCCATACCTTGTCAATTTATGTTTGATTAGATGAACATGTGTAGTAACTTGGTTAAGCTTTTGCAGATATATTCAGTCTATCAAAGGTCCGGGAAGGCCTTTGAGGTGTTTTCGATTCCATATTCCACGTGACATTTACCCCACAAACAGCTTCGAAGATTTCAAGATGGAGAAGGGTTGGACTAATTTCCACATATCTGAACAAGCTCGACACCTACAAAGATGAGCTTGGGTATTGGAAGAAAATCAACAACAAAAACCATATGCACAACAAATAACTCACAGAACAATAAATGGCGGAAAAAGGTAGAGAAGTCATCATGTGCTCTCATCTCATGTACATTTTCTTTTTTCCATATTTAATAATACATTTAAATACATGAGCAAGTGGTCTTAAGATATTGCGTCTAATTAGACTCACATGGTTGAGACATTCTTCAACCTTACACACTATTTAGGAAGTGTTGGAGGAGAATCTCTCATCCAAACTAGAATCCCTTAGTGTGAGGAATTTTCTTCATGATTTTATTTATTTAATTTTAATATTGGATAGTATTGTTTTTTAAGAGAGTGAGCTAACATCGCCCCCCCCCAATGATAAATCCAAAACGAACAAGGAACCATCTTCGAAGTTCTCAAGTTGATCCTAAAAAAACATTTGCCTAAAAAACTGCCAAAGCTGGATGCTGAAAAAAACTCAAATTTGAAGAGAACATGAATCAACTGCATGTTTGGTTCATCTCTGAATGTCGCTTGAAAACTTCATCACGTGCCAAGCTGCAAAAGTATCCAACTGTCCTTTGCTTGAAATCAGCATCTCGTGTCCACTGACACAATTTGATGAACGCCCACTGGCGTATTTGCTGATGATGGTCGCCCAATGGCTGATGAAGATGCCCAATGGCTGCTTTGCTGATGTTGTCAAGACTTTCAGTTTGAAAACCACTTGTAAATTTCATTGACATTTTCCCCCCTTTGTCAGCTGAAAGGAGAGGCAATCTTCTCCAAATATATCTGAACTCCCCCCTGTAGGTGTAGGAGTGTTTCACTGGTGTTCTCCCACTTTTAGGTGCTTGAGAGTACCATCTTCAATTGACTGTTGGCTGCAATATGTGTGAGTGAATCCGATTGTAAAACTTGTACGATCTTTTGGATATGGATGACCATTCCCAGGGATCAATCCATGAATAATTGATCTCCAATTTGGCTGATTGTCGTTGGTTGCAACATTTCTCTGATGTATGATTTGACTTGCCGCAATGGCTACAAGGATGGAGATCAAAACATTTATTTTCCAGATGACTTGTTCTTTTACAATGAGAACATTTTGGTTTGTTTGCAACTTGAGTTTGTGTGCATTTATATTTGTCTGCAACTTCAGTTTGTGTGCATTGACGTTGGTCTGCAAGTTGCTGAGAACTTGTTGAGGTGATTTGTGCAAGTAATTTGGCACTGATGAACTGATGGACTTTGAATAATCAGGGATATGTAAGTTGTCGTTATCTTTGACATATCCTAAGCCATGTCGATTTCGATTACATTGAATTTCTTCCCATGGCTTGATGATGGGTTTGGAAGAAAGTTTCACTGGAACAACTTCAACACTTGAAGCTGGTTGGATGAATGGGTTTGAATGATCAGCTGTATCTGGAAAATACATGGAAGCAACATGCTTCTTTTGCAACTCATTTCTCTACAATTGCGATTCCAGTTGAAGGAACTCAATCGTTTCATGTGGATGTTGAAGATGCACTTGAATGTCAGCAAGAGTGGTTTTGCCAATGTGCACCATGTCACCGACTGATGATAATAGTAAATTGTTAAGAATTTGGGACAGCTGAATGTGTGTCGCCATGTTGTATTGCTTACTTTGAAGGAAGGATCGCTTGGTGTAGAAGTCATGCTTGAAAATTGCACACCTGAGTTGATCACTGAAATGACAAGCTCGCTTGTACTATTTGCTAATTGTTGATGCTTTAAACACCTGCTTAAATTGTTAACTTGACGCTCGCTTGATGACGATTACTTTGATTAGAAGGAACTTTATGAATGCTGTAATGAAATTTACACAGGCTCGCTTGTTGTGCGTTCAACTGTCGCACTTGACTTGACACGCTCACTTGATCTTAGTGTGCTTGCTGTAGACACATGCTTGTTTTGATGCTTACTTGAAGATTAGAAGTCACGCTCATTTGATGATGATTGCTTGCTTGATTATTTTATGAACACGCTCGCTTGCTTGATTGTTTTACTTAAAAAACTTGTTTGTTTGATTGTTTTTAATGACTTGCTCGCTTGTTGATGATTGTTGTACTTGCTTTAAACACGCGTTGTCTTGAACTCTTGGGTGATTACTGCACTTAGTGATGCACTGAATGTGCTAAAAAATGATGGGTGTCGAACACTGTCGATAATGAACCCAAATGACAAATGATAAATTCAATGTTCAAGTAACAACTGAATTGACTTAATGATGCACTTTAACAAATCAAATGAGGGTGTTGGTTACAACTGAAAATGAACCCGGACAATTCAATTAAAACATTGCAAGTGATACATAAAGTGTTCATAATATTGATGTCGTTTGGACCTGAAATGCTTGAGTGTGTAGCGTCCTTAACTTGATGGCATGAATTAGCTGTTGTGAAATGTTGTTGCAGAAGATTGCTTTTATCAAGTCGATGATATGACGCTTTGTTCTTGTGTACTTAAGCTTGATTACAGGAGCGTCCTTATACTTAAGCTTGCTTATGTGCATGTAGTTGTTTAAGCATAATACAAAGAGATAATTTGAACATAAGTCATGCACATGCATTCATTACACATTGTGTGCCTAAGATCCCCTTATTCAACTTCGGGTGGATCTAGGACACAAGCACCACAAAAAAGATATGTTTTTATTAAGTATTGAAGTACATCAATCTTCACCTTCACAACATTGTGAATGAAATTTCTCAAACAATGAGAACTCCTTGAAACAATTTGTCTTCAAAAAAGACTCACCTGCTTTCGTCAACAAAATATGAAAATGACCTCCTTACACCTTATCACTCCAAATACAAAATATGCATCTTATGACTCCAAAATTTTAAAACATACCCTTAAAAAAGTGATTTTCCAACTTTAAACTTTACGTTATTAAAAAAAAACTTACGACCTTATTCATGCAATTGTTTTCCTTTGACTTGGATGCAGGCCACTTCCATGTTGCAGGTCTTGCAAGCTACAAATAGATTTCACATTGTCTGGTTGGCAGCAAAATGAGTGTGTAGTGATTGAGAATGAGCTACAATGCTGGTAGAAAAGGGGTATTCCATTACCCCTCGCCAATTCATACTACGAGGTGGATCTGGGGAATGTAAAGTTGTGATGGAAATGAGATTATGGAGGTTAGTCAAAATCCCTTTTCCTTTAAAGAATCGATCTTGAGGCCTGTGGTTATGGGCCCACAAAGCCTATGGGAAGCATTTGCAAGGCTTTAAGCCTTTAAACCATGGACCATTCAACACATATATCGGAGGCTTTACACTATCGGAGGATTTATACATGGGCATTCGGGTCTTAAACCCCGCTACCCATTTAACTATCGGAACACGAGAATACCATGGAAATCCCGCTCCGAATCAATATACTGGACTTTAAAATGTATATACCTGATTCTATACATCATCGAGTCTGCCACTTAAGCGCTACTCTTCAGAACTCCCGATACACCTGATCTCCAATTCAACAGAGCTCCGATTGCCAAACCTTCCCTTTTCCGATCGACCGATACTCGATCATCAATCGGCCATCGCTCATCGACGATATCGCAGTTGATCATTCCATGCCAGACTAACTCCTCCGTTGCAATTTAGCGATCCAATTGTGACTGTCAATCTCCCTTTCGATATGACAGTTGCGATTCAATCGCATATTGCTATCGCTATGATTCAATGCCGGTTCCGATATCGTTTCAAGAGGACTCCGCCGATGCGATATTTGGTTTGGACCGTTGATCATATCGATCCAACAGTCGCTGTGCATTCTCACCACTTCATTTCTCGTCCGCTTGATGGGCTTTTGCGTTAAAGCCTGTTCCGCCACAATCTCTGCCATATCTATCTTCACACACAACATAACAGTTATATACATATTTCTTTGGATTGCCATCGATCCTTCTCAGGATTGATGGTTGATCAACCTGCAACATTTGAACATATTTATAAACGAAGGATTTCAAACCATTCATGGATATATAAAGTATAACAGAAATATATAGGCACACGGAAACCAACAACACACATGTATTTTATTAACATAACATGGTTACAGCTAAGGCATTTCAGCCTTACAGCAGTTTTCCTATCGACTACATCTTATCTATCTTACTCTCTATCTACAACTTTGAACACTTAGGCTCGTATATATAAGAAGTGTTAGATCGGATCACTATGAAGGATCCGATCACATACCCTCTTTGATTTTCTCCAACAAAATCCCTAAAGCTACATATGCATGCATATGGCAGAATATATATTGATAAGTCTCCTTGAGACTTTTATCCATCTTTTTCCATCTTTAAATCTATTTTAAAACAGATTTTTCCTTATTTTGCTCCCCTGGTCCACGTCCGCTTTCTTTTTCCACTTTGGATTCCTCCCTTTGTCTAAGGGTGTTGGATGCTCTTGCATCAGACTCCTGAGGCACAAAAATTTATGACCTCCTGGTCATATGCTTCTCCTTGTCTTTAGCAATTCTACCCACTGCATTCTTCAGTGGAACTACCTTCATGGTCTTCTGTGAGTTGCAACCAAACCTCCGCAGTAACAATGTCCTTCTGCTACATGATACCTCACTAAGATCTCCTCACTCGGTCTTTTGGCATCCTTCAGGTTCTTTCCTCTGGAACCATATGAGCACTCCTTGCTCTAGGTTTGTTGCAATCTTCTCACCTTCTGCTGTCATTCTTCGCATGACAGTAAGACCATAAACTCTCTAGCTTTAAACAACTGTACCTCCTTCTTTCTCTCTGGAATCATTTTCCATGCAGGAAAACTTTCCCTGCTCTGATACCAAATGATGGAAATGAGATTTTGGGGGCTAGTCAAGGTCCCTTTTCCTTTAAAGAATCGATCTTGAGGCCTGTGAGTTATGGGCCCACAAAGCCTATCGGAAGCGTTTGTAAGGCTTTAAGCCTTTAAACCATGGACCATTCAACACATATATCAGAGGCTTTACACTATCGGAGGATTTATACATGGGCGTTTGGGTCTTAAACCCCGCTACTCATTTAACTATTAGAACACGAGAATACCATGGAAATCTCGCTCTGAATCAATATACTGGACTTTAAAATGTATATGCCCAATTCTATACATCGTCAGGTCCACCGCTTAAGCGCTGCTCTTCAGAACTCCCGATACACCCAATCTCAGATTCAACAGAGCTCCAACTGTCGAACCTTCCCTTCTTCGATTGGCCGATACCCGATCGTGGATTGGCCATCGCTCATTGGCGATATCGCAGTCGCTAATTCGATGCCAACCTTACTCCTCCGATGTGATTTAGCGATCCAATCATGACCGTCAATCTCCCTTTTGCTCTAACGGTTGCGATTCAATCGCATATCGCTATCGCTATGATTCAATGTCAGTTCCGATATCGTTCGAAGAGGACTCTGCCGATGCAATATTTGGTTTGGACCGTTGATCATATCGATCCAACGGTCGTTGTGCATTCTTGCCACTTCATTTCTCATCCGCTTGATGGACTTCTACATTAAAGCTAGTTCTGCCACAGTCTTTGCCATATCTGTCTTCACACACGACATAATATATATATATATATATATATAGATATATCTTTGGATCGCCATCGATCCTTCTCGGGATTGATGGTCATTCAACCTACAACATTTGAACATATTTATAAATGGAGGATTTCAAACCATTCATGGATATATACAGTATAACAAAAATATATAGGCACATAGAAACCCACAACACACATGTATTATATTAACATAACACGATTACAGCTAAGGCATTTCAGCCTTAGAGCGGTTTTCCTATCGACTACATCTTGTCTATCTTACTCTCTATCTACTACTTTGAACATGCAGGTTCCTATATATAAGAAGTGTTAGATCAGATCACTATGAAGGATCCGATCACATCCCCTCTTTGATTTGCTCCAAAAAAAACCCTAAATCTACATATGCATGCATACGACAGAATATATATTGATAAGTCTCCTCAAGACTTTTATCCATCTTTTTCCATCTTTAAATCTCTTTTAAAACAGATTTTTCCCTGTTTTGCTCCCCTGCTCCACATCCACTTTCTTTTTCCGCTTTGGATTCCTCCCTTTGTCTAAGGGTGTTGGGTGCTCCTGCATCAAGTTGAAAGCAAAACAACAATTGTGTAGATTTCTAGTTGTCGCACTGCTGTTTGTGAGCAAGAGATTGAAATTGTTTTGACTACACATCTAACACAAATAAATAGACGGACATTGCAATACAAGCACCTGCGAATTGCACATATGTTGGAATATAATGATTGAGCAGACCTGGGCCATGAAGAGCGGGAAATGTTAATGAAGATTTGAGCACAGAGGTTACTTCCTTAGGGCAGACAGTTGAATTGAGACGTCATAAGCCCACACCTATGGATGAATCTTGAGCTCATTTGCACATTGTGGAATAGTCTCTTTGGAAAGCTGTGCCTCATTATCTACGTAGAGTCAGTGCTGCCTTAAAAACGCGTACTGGTAGGCCTCTTCCTTTGACATGCACTCCTATCAGATTTGGTTCCTAGATGGTAGGTGATAGAGATGGCAATCCAAATGTAACTACTAAGGTTACCAGGGATGTTTGCTTCTTAGCGTGTTGGATGGCAACAGATCTGAGAAATTGATAGTCTTTGTTTTGAACTTTCAATGAACAGATGCAATGATGAGTTGGAAAAATTTGCATATGAAATATTAGAAGCAGAAAATCAATATGAGGAGAGGCATCAGGAAAATGGGTTTCGAATTCGAAATCGACTGCAACCAGACCCGAACAATTTTCACGAACTTTGATGATCCTGGAGGGCATAAACATAAAAATTCCCTTTAATGTCAGTTCTTTGAGAAACGTACAGTTTGAGAGCACGTCGAGGGACTCATCCGTCAAATTTTTGCAACTTTGACATACTCTTCTTGTCAGATCCTGTTCGCTGCTTCCTCTCTTGTTCCGTAATTTTTCGCACGGCAAGTTCTTGAATGTACCAGAGTGGCACAGCGTGGGAATAACTACTGCTGATGATGATATGGTGAGCCTCGCATTCCTTGGCCTTCCAAAGAGTTGGTGTTAGGTTCCTATACCAATAGGTTTCATTTTTCATGATTGATTGGAAAAGCGACAAATATGTTCATCCTTTCCATGCTGCAAAGGTTCCATATTTTGAAGAATTTCACTATGTACAGTTGCTTGACTCTTATCATAGTTCATGAATGGCCAAACAGCTTAATCTTGGCCAGGTTCATATTTCAATTTACTTGTCTTAGAATAGAGAATAAAGGTCTGTCCAAACAGTTCAAGCTTGGCAGATGAGTAGTCAGGTAGAGAAGCAAAGGGTCCCAACAGCTAAATCTGAGACCTTGGAAGAGATAAGGGTAAACTTAGATAGGATGTTAGCTAAAGGAAAAAATAGATTCAGGGTTTGCGAGTTCAAGTGCACCAAGTGAAAATGAAGAAAAAATGTTAGGAGTAATAGGATGGGTAAGCAGTTTTGGGGTTGCAGAAGCATGTTTATGGGTAATTTTGTCCCTTAAAGGTGAGTTATCTCATCACTATCATGATCACCATGGCAAAGTGTGGTGACAAATCAGGTGTTGCATGTCAAACTCCCCCTCATTTCCCTCACAACAATCACTTACTAACCTCCTTCCAAGGACACTGAGATCTGCTCAGTACTCCTAGTTTACTTCATTTCAGGAAAAAGACTAAGTGAAAACTCTGTTTTTACTTAAGAAAAGAAGCCACATTTCTTGTGTAAAATATTGATTTTCTCCTAAACCTAAACTATTCAACTCTGCTAATAAAAACCCTCTCATTTCCCTAAGCCTAAGTTCTTAACTCTACAACTTAGTGCTTCCCTTCATAAAGCCATATTAACATGTTAACTTTATTATATAATTCCTATGTAAATGTTTTCCTCGCCTCTATTATACTAAATACATAAAAACCCAAAATATTTTAATATCCCTCCCCTCAGCTAAAGTTATAGCCATATTTCAATTTTTTCGGGAGTTATTGGTCCACCCGGGGCCAATAACAACCCTCCACGCACTCCCTCGGGATTTGTGTGACATTTGGTTAAACAAATAACCAACCCACATTGCAAACCATATAGAAAAACCCACCCCGCGCGCGAATATTAAACTTTGATTAACGCTGGGGTGATTAATTGTTAATCCACCCGACAACCAATGGAATTCGCCTCGATGCTAATTAATCCACTATTTATTACTCAACCCCCGCGCCATAAACCTCCGCCAACTCCATTAAACATTAACCGTCGGATCAAGGTTTGAAGATCAGACGGTGCGCATCGATATCGGAACCCTTCCGGTGTTCGAAAGTTATCGCGCGATGAAAAGCGATTTCACCGCTGTACCACAGCACGCGTGTCGCCCGCCCAGGGTCATCGCATCCCCTTCGCCCGAAACCACCTCTGCCCCAAAAGCGGTGCGAGGGATACCATTTGCCGCCCTCGCTGAGACCCTGATGACGTCATCCTCTGATGTCACCTCCACGTCAGCGCCCACGTCATCTGCCAACTCAACCACCACGTCATCTGACACATAATCTTCTGTACCCCGCTACATGACAAAAATTTTACGTCATGATGACGTCATCACAAAAAGCGCCAAAAAGCCCACAAAGCCAAGTTTTTGTCAAAACTCGTGAAAGTGATTGTTTTTCGTCCATTTTTGTGTGTTGTTTTGCGGAACCTATGCATGTAAACTACGACGAATTTGACACCAAAGCTCCAATCCGTCAGCCTGACCACTACAGTCGGCTTCCTGCTCTGCAAATCATCATCCAACCGGCCAATTACCCTTGGGTGCGTCGCAAAAACACAGGTATTTACTTCATTTATCTCCAAACCCTGTGTATTTCCGGTTTTTCTCTGAATTGCATTCGTAGAGCCAAAAATCGAGCAAACTCAGTCCATAATTCTTGAAAAATACACCCCAACCATACTTGTTTGCCCATTTTTTGCAAAAAACTCAACCTCTGCAGCTTAAAATACAGTGAGCCGATTGTAAACACATGCATCTGCCTAAAATCTGGTTCCCAAGCCCTTGTTTTAACTTTCCTCTGCAAATATTCCAAGAACGCGCCCAAATTCCAGCTCAAATCATCAAGTTGCTCTCAAAGAGTGCACTATTACAGTTTTTTTTGTCAATTTTACCGAAGGAGCCTTGCAAACTCCGTTTTCACTATGATATTTACCAAACAAATTAAAATTCGAATTAACTTCATTCTGCCATTACGTAAGGAAATCCTCAGAGCCATTATTTTATCTACTTTTGCTACACAGACCCTAATTCCCAATTGAAAAATCACAGAGAGTTAAGCAATGGAGGCTCCTGTGGCCCTGAATGTTGCACCTCTCAATGCTCCACACAAAGAACTAGAGTGGATACCTCTAGCTGATAGGGATTTCCAGATTAATGACTTAACTGGTGACAAGCCTCACCTCCAAGATTTTTGTGAAATTAGGAATAGCTACAAGAACAATTCTGATGTCTATGGAATTTGGGAGTCCAACATGCCCATGTACTACCTCCCTTCAGTGAATGTATTCCCTGACCTCATCTACCAATGCCATGCCAATTATGAGCCCACTCAAAGAGCAGTCATGTCCCCTTCTGGAAATGTCCTCTTTTATATCACCCCTAAATCCATCAATGAGATGCTGCACTTCAAGCCAGCTCAACCTCTGACTCCTCTTTCCTTGGGACTTTTGCTTGACCAAGGTGCCAAATTGCCCGGCTCAGAGATAACCAGATTGACTCAATTGTTTATGAGACCAGATTGCCAGCACAAAGGCCCACCTCCTTATTTATATATTTGGTTCACTGAGGCAAGAAGATTCATTATAAACATGATATCCTACATCTTAGGATTTAAAACAAGTGAGCATGTTGATGAGACCACCTTGGTTCTCTTGTCTATTTTTACTCCAGGACAACCCCCTGTTGTCAAGTATGATTATGCCACTTACATAGTTGATAAGATCCATGAGCAATTCATGAGCATGGACAGAGAAAGAGTATTTAAATACACATCATACATATATAATTTGTTGTTGTACGATCAACCAGATAGCTTTCAAATTTCCCTCAAAAAATTGGATTGCAAAGGAGAGAGAAGGTCTGTAATTTTCTGGACCTCAGTCTTCCACCATGTTTACTACTCTCCTTATACTTATTGTGAATTTATTGATCTGTTCATACATCCAGCCACCTCTTTACTGATGACAAGTCCTCCAAATAGACTTTCGGGTGAAATGCAGAAAATTTTGCAGCTTTCCAAAAGCTACAGCATAGGTGACTGGTACTTTTACCAGAATCACACCGAAATCCGAATCTATGGCTCTGAACTGTGCCCCTACAAGCTGCCCAAATTTGTGCCCATGAGGCTATTTGCACTAGAATACTTTAGGCAGTTCATCCATGCAGACATAATCAATTTCTGTGAGGCCAAGAAAAAGGCACAACTCAAAATAAGAAATCAATTGGGCCCTTTCATATTCAATAAAAGGGAAGCCTGGGAGCAGGCTGACAAGATCTTAGGGGAGCAACTTAAGCTGAAACAGATTTTTTATTGGGCACTATATGACCCTGGTCATTTCATAAGTTATAGAAAAGTTAAAAACAACCTGGCACCCTATGTTCATCACAAGATCCCTGAGATTCAACAATATGCTAATCAACAAGAATGGATAGAAGGCACATTAGTTGAAGTAATTACTGAGGAAGAGAAATTGGAAAAGGCCATGAAAGGGCTTGAAAGAACGCTTGACCTGGACTCTTTTGGACATGTATCTTTCAAGCTACCTCAGCACATAGGAGGTGATACATCTTTTGCTGAGACTTCTCAACAACCCTCACAAAAGGCTAGTGCAGCATCAACTAAGGGCAAGCAGGTAATAGATTCAGAACAGGAAACAATGAAAGACCAACCAGACACATCAAAAGAACAGGGTTAAGGGCAAGTCCCCCCAGCTCAAACCAAGGCACCAGAGGTACCAGTACTACAAACTCCTCAAAATGAGGAAAAGAGTAAGAAGAGAGATAGAGAAGAGGGTACCCCTACCAGTGGATCAGCAGAACCACCAGGAGAAAAGAGCCAAAGGTTAAATCCTTATTCTGAGGAGCAATTTTTAGAAGAAACCACAGGCAACATGAGAGGTGAGGGAAGGACTGGACAGCAATCTCCTCCAATGATGGATACATCAGCTAGCTTATACCAGCAAGAGCTAGAGGGACAACGCAATGTGGAGGTCTCATCTACCAGGCCACATGGCAAGTAGCAAAGCAAGAAAGGCTCGGACATAAAGAAAGCATTTACTGAAATAAAGGCAAGAAATGAGCCAATAAGGATCCAACTTTATAATCAATTGCTAATAATGGCTCCCACAAATCAACAAAGGTTAATGGCAACATATGATATACAAGAAGGAAAAATGACCATGAGTCACTTCAAGCCCACAATGCAGCAGCCACAGTCAGTTGCTGATTATACCAGGACCAATCTGGAAGTTCTTTCCAAAGACATCCATCCAATGGACCAGATTGAATTACATAAACAAACTGGAGAAATGCTGTACTCCACCTTGGCAAACAAGACATTATTAGCTCACAAATTGCAGAAGTCATTGCACAATACCTCTGCCCAATTAGAATTGGAAAAATCTTCCTCCTTAGCCAAGGATAACAGGATTAAGTCCTTGGAAGAAATTATCATTGAGTTGGGACATAATCCCAAGGATGCAAAAGGCATCAAAGCACTAATAAAGAAGAAGGAAGAGGACATTCCAGCCCTCAAAAAACAATTAAAACTGCCAATTACAATGCATCCACAAACTACATAAATTGCACAGCAGAAAGAAGAGGAAGACATGATGAGTTTACTAATGAGGATGAATGAGAGATTAGCATAAACAAAGCAGGCCTTGGAGAAAGCAATGAAAGAGAAGCAGGGAGAGTCGACCTCCCAGCCACTTGAAATAGCTCCAACAGTTACCACTGCCCCTCCCATGGTCACAGCAGCAATCCCTCCTACTATCCCAGCACTAATAACAAGTACATCAGCCACAGATGCTTCAGTGGCAGCAGCAACACCAGGACCAGATACCAGCATGAGCATGGAAGAAATGATGAAAGCAATAAAAGAGCTAGAAGTCCAAATGTCAGAGCTTAAAGAGGCAAAAGAAAGGTTGGCGAAGCTAGAGGTAAGCTATGACAAATCTAAGATAACAGTGGCAGAGAAAACCAAAGAGGTAAAGGCCTTAGAGAATAAGGTGAAATCCTTGGAGAAATATCTCACCCTTCAAAAACCTCTAGCAGAAATTAAAACAATTTTGTGGACCAAAATTGGCCAGTCTATCACTGATCAATGGCAATCAATTCAGACGATCCATGAACAAATTGAATTGATAGAAAGGGCCCAAGTAGAGATTCAAAAGGCCAGAGCATCATTGGGAAACATGCCCGAGCAGGCCAATAGACTAATTCATTTTTTGAACACTCACACCAGGGAACAACTAGTAGCTCTGGAGATCAGGGACAGAACAGGCACTTTTTTGACAGTGAAAAAGGTGCTAACCATGAGTAATTTTATATAGAATCTGGAAAGAAAGTGCCAAGAAATGCAGATGGAAATAAATGCCTTTATAGAGAAGTTTATAGTCTTGCAGCAGAAGGGTCTACCCAGTTTGTTAACCAGCAATCAAAGACTATTAACACATGAACAATATGCTCACAGGGTAAATACATATGTTGCAAATCAGATTATGGCATCATCAAGCACTTCACAAGACACAACACCCCCCTCTGGACAGAGCTTATATGACAAGTTGGAAAATCTGTTTTATATCGAACATGAAATAAATCATCTTTTTGAAGTCTAGCCCAACTTCTACAGGTACACTGAAGTTGATGAAACATTAATAAAACTACAAAGACACCAATTGCCAACAGATCAATGGTGGCAGAGCATGTTGGAGGTTTTACCAAGGTAATTCTAATTTTTCTTTATCATCTGCATTTTATCCAGTGTCAAAACACGTGGCACATGTCATAAAGGTGAAGACAACAGAGAAAGGGAGTCAAGCTGGGACTATAATGCATTAAAGCAGAATCAAGCACAGATGAAAGAGCCGAGACAACAATGAAGGAACGCGTAATAAGGAGACAGCTACCAGCCGACTCACTCAGTTCGAAAAGTCAAATATATCTGACCAACTGAATAGATAGCAAACCAAAATTCACTTCTGCATTCATTTCTCTCATTTACTTCTCCTGTAAAGTAGATGGATGAAGTTATTTCTTGATATTATCTCATTTCAGATATTTTGTAACTCTTTTTTGTATAAATACCCCCCCGTGAGATGTATTCGGGGTTGGTGATATCTCTTCTGGAACTGCGTTGTAACTCTGAGAACTCTTTTGAATAAAAGGCAGCTGGAATGCGTTGTTGATGAACTGAACTCTTTGGATGTGGGATTGATGATAGTGGACTATGTTGCAGAATTCTTGAATTACTTCATGGATCAATAAGTATTTTTAACTCATGTTTTACAGTTTTTGTGTTTTTATGTATCATCTGTGTTCATAATCTTAACAGCAGGGAAAAATAATAACCCAGAACTTACTTCATTGTACTCTGTGTTCAATCTTTGTTATTTTTTATGTTTTCTTTAGAAACTAGCATAAGGAGGAATTCTTTATTGCTCTTGTTTCCCTTGGTTCTTACATCTTGAGTATACTTAGGGAATTCTTAAATTGCTCCCTGAAATATTCATTCACTTTCCCTCTGCTAGCATGATGAAAGACTCTTAATTGCCTTTCACCTCCTGACCTCCATGTCCATCCAATTTCAGTTTATAGATTGTTCCATGATCTAATTATCTTGCTCTGTAGTGCCTCCTCTGTCAAATAAAAACCATATCCAGAAGTATACACTCTTAGACTCCATAGCCCAATGGACTGAACTTCTCAGACTTTCACCCCTGTTTGATTGAAAATCATCATCCAACAAACTTAAAACAAAACCCTGTACATCATAACTAGCCTAAAATAATTTAAAACAAACTAATTATGAAGAGAGAGCCCTCTCTGGATGCAGATTGGCTAGAAACTGCACCTAAAAGATTGGTTAGTGGTTACCTCGGCCGTATTCCCTTTTCTCACAAGTTTTGGGGAACAACCTGAGTGATAACACAGGGAAAGTATGCCAACGAGATACTGAAGAATTTCCACATGGAGAGCAATAAACCCATGGAAATTCCTCTAACAGGTAATTGGAGGAAGGAAGAAGCTACTTTAGGTGAAGTAGTGGAGGCTACTATTTACAGGAAGCTTGTGCGTTCACTTCTGTATTTGGTGAACACATGAACGGACATATGTTTTTCAGTTAAAAAACTTATTCAAGAAATGGTTAAGCCAACCAAACTCTATTGTAAGGCAACTAAACATGTGTTGGGATACCTCAAAGGCACCACTCAGTTTGGTCTTTGGTACAGACATACAGAGGGAGTGGTTAGAAGGCTACACAGATGCAGATTAGGAAGGGACTCCATTAGATAAGAAGAGCACATCAGGGGAAATCTTCAGTATTGGGTCAGCAGTGGTTTCTTGGTATAACAAGAAAAAGAGATTAGTTTCACTCAGTTCAGAAGAAGAGAGTACATGACTGCTAGTCAAGCAGCTTATGAGGTTATCTAGATGTGGAAGCTCCTTATTGGGTTATTTGGTCAGCAGATGGATCCTACAGTGATTTACTGTGACCATCCAAGTTGTATCAAACTCTCTGATAATCCAATTTTTCATGATCGGTCTAAGCATATCGACATGTGATATCACCATCTACGAGATTGTGTGCAGAGGAGAATCATGTTGCTAGAGTACATTCCTATAGAGGAACATGATGCAGACATCTTGACTAAGGCACTTTGAAGAGGAAAATTTGAGTTCTTACAGGATTGGGGTATTTGATAATCTCTTTCTTGTTGAGAGGGAGCATCGAAAATGCAACAAGAAAATTTTGATTTAATTTTGTCCTTGAAGTAAATTAGGAATAAAATTGTAATTCTACATCACAAGACAACTTGTATGAGTTAGCTAAGTTAGTTTGACTTATTTGTCTCAGTTAATTCAAGTTGAGGGTCTAACTAGAGTCATGTAGAGTGTCTCCTACATTATAGGAGCTCTGGTTGAGTTTATTTTGAGTTCTAATTAATTAATTCAGTTTAATTGAGTTAAAGTCAGTTAAACTAGTTCCAACTGATGGAGGAACTAGTATGGGTGTTGCTTCATGTGTTCAACCAGTTAACTGATGATTTACTCATAAATAACTCATGCATGTCAGATCTAAGAGTTACCCAGTTGAGATTGGATTTCAAGGGAAGTGTACTATAAGTTATATAATCATCTGAATTGTACAGGTGGTGCATGTAGTCAGAGGAAGGCCTATGAGGATTGTGCAATTCATATTGAGGAATTTTCCTAATTAATAGGGGGTTAATTCCCAAGGAAACAACACAAGGAAATAGGGACTTGGGAAAGAAAAAATTTGGTTAAGTATTGGTCTGGGCTTGTCTAGGAAGCTATGAGATAGATAAATATAGTGCAGAGGTTGCTCGGGCTTGAGCAAAGCATTGTAATCTTCTCATATTTCTTACTAATGCAATATACAGATAGCAGGGGGTTTTACCTGTGGCTTTCCCCAGGAAATCATTGTGTAATGTATTTATTGAATTATTTCTCTTGTATGCTTCGTGATTCCGCGAGTGTTTAATTGTTTCCACTGATGAGTAGAGTAGATTCAAGTCTTATTTTTTAGAAAATTACATAAGTAGATTGAATATACAAGGAATTTCTACAAAGTCGTTATTATCACTGACAAGTTTACATTGGGCACGATCCATGAAATGTAAGGAAGTGCCCACAGTTTTCCTACAAGGTTATTTGGAACACATTATATATATATATATATATATATAAATATATTTATAATATATATATATATATATATATATATATATATATATATATATATATATATATATTATATATTGTGTGTGTGAGAAAGAGAGAGAGAGAGCACAAACTTATCTAGATCACCACTTGACCAAAATAGATATCGAATGCCAAGGCAAAATATGTTATAAAATATATTCCAAACCATTATTTTTTTAATCTAGAGTTATTTTTTTGGAGGTTGTATTATTGCCCCTGGGTACAATCTACTTTCACTAGATATTTAGGGGAAAGAATATTCCTTTCATTTATACATCAAAGCGACATAAGGTCATTTGGAAATGATAAATCATTAATATTTCAAATGGAAATACAAACTAAATGCATCAACATATTGACTCATATTATATGCAATTTATCACTATACAAAGTTTGGTTGTTGAGATAATTAATTACTTAATTGTTGAAGAGAACTAATTACAATCCATCAACTAACACAGAAAACTGCTACAAAATCTTGTACCTCTACCATGAGAATGTGGGTGTCTAATAAGCATAGGGTTTTAATTAAGCCCTCAACTTCACTAGTGCATAAAATAATAGTTTAAAATGAAACAAAAAATCACGTCATGACTGAAAATCAAATATAAACTACCATATTTGAAATCTACTCGGCCAATCCTAGATCTTTTTATTATTTTTTGGCTATTGTGCATAGATAGAATTAGAAGCAAAAGAGAATAGTATTCTAATCCTTGTCTTCTTTTTCTCCAATTTTTTTTTTTGAGAAGATGTAAATGATGTCAAAGCAGGTTGATCACCTGAACAACAGTGAAAGAAAGATATGCAAGCATGGAAATATTTACCAATGAGGACTTCTTCATTAAATATTAAGATTATTGCATTGGCAATAGATGGGGAATGCATCCAACACTGTCTTATTTGGCATTTCCTCCAGAAAAATCAAGTGTAAGCTCTATTGTGATGTCTCCTATTAGCCTGCAACCAGCAACTCATTACAGGGAGGCTACATATCACAAAAAAAAAAAGAGGTGAAGGGAAAGTGAAAGCTAACACGTTGGCATTTTCCTGGCCAAGAACCTTGATAGGAGTTCCAGATCGAGAAGACATCAAATGAGTGACAAAGAGTTTATTCTTACCCATAATTCTTTCGAGCCACCATGACCCATTTCTCCTCCTTACCTAAACTTTGGTTTTGATGTTGTAATAACTTGTTCCTTACTCGTCTACCCCTTCCCCACCCTCTGATGATTTTTCTCCCCCCATTGTTGCCAAACCCTATTAGACTAAATATTAGTTAATTGATAGAAATATCTCAGAGAGCACCCCCCCCCCCCCCCCCCAAAAAAAAAAGGAAGAAGCCATGAACCACCTTTTTTTAATCCCTCTCACGATATCTGCTTGCTCGACTTGTTGCTAATCTCCCGCAAATTTGAGTAGAAACCCATAATATATCCATATAATCCAATCCTCAACCATTAGTAATACCACACGCCTATACTATGTAATTGATGGAGCTTTGTGAACAAAGGCTCAGTTCCAATATCGCCCCCTGTAAAAGCCAAAGCTTGTGGAATTTCTTTCAATCTCTAAATCATTTCTGCTACTTTTCTTGTTCCATATCTTCCTACATTATTTCAATTGCAGCAATGTGTTGGCTCCATACCGTGTAAATCAAATTTTTGGATTGAAAAAACTTGGAAGGTTGGTTTTCATTACAAACCTTCCTAAATCAACTAATTCAAGCTAGAGATGTAA
>APFE031755656.1:77869-127373 GCA_000404065.3 Pinus taeda | reverse complement strand
TGTGTGTTAAAGATCAATATGAAGAATGGATAAAGTTATCATCCCAAGCTTGAACTTTATACACATTAAGCCAAGATCAATAAATTTACTTGAACAAATAAAAAAGTAGGGTGAGGTTTCAAATTAGAATGTTTGGATCATTTTTTGGTCCAACCCTCATTCATGAATTATCAGCGCAAAATATCTTCTTATACCAACCCTCTGGCTTCTTGGATCACAAACCCATTGGCCTAATATTAAAGCTAAATCGAAATCCAATACCCCCCCCTTGAGATGTAATCCCTTATATTTCTCAAATAAGCTAGAGGACTTTGATCATATTTGAAATGAAGAAGTTGGCTCACTCTTTTTTGTTTAAGATCAAACATTGGAACATGTAAACTTTACCTTAAAGAGCTAGGCTAATCAAAATTTCCTGCCTCCAATAATAGAGAGAAGGAAAAATATGTTAGTGGAAATATATGGATAAAATGAAAAATAAAACGTGCCCCTATTCATTGCAATCTAAGGCTTGGAAATGAACCAAGCTATCCTCACAAATCAAAAAGAAGAAGAATATTAGTGTCTCAAATCTATGAATGCATGTATAAACACAATAAATGATAATAATAAATTCTTTCACAATAATAAATAATAATAATGTAAATTCAAACTAGATAAACAACTTGATATCCAAAGTTAAAAACTAGTATCCTAAGTTTAATGGATATGACCTTGATAATAAAAATGTAGATAGGCATGAAAAGTTAAGTCTTCAAATAAAGGAAACGTGTCATCTACTAATTAATCAGCACTTCTCCTTACAAGTGTTCTTCATAATGTATTTGACCCAGTTGTAAGCTCACTCCCATTTTGGATAGTTTGTCAGCCTTTGAATTTAATTCCCCATGAAAGTGATTAAAGGATATAACCCTGAAGATTCTAATTAACTCCATAATTCTAATCATCCACTGATCCAATAAAGAAGTGTTTACGGAAGTATAACCTTTCATTTAATCTATAGCAGACTTTGAATCCATTATCACTTGAAAGTTTAGATTTATGAAGTGACACAATTGAAATGACTAACATAAACAATTGGTTCATATTATTGTAGTACTTGTTAGGTAGTTGTATTTTGGTCCTAAACTAAATTAGTTATTCATGCTAGTCATTTTTAGTTGTGTCACTTATTAGCTAGTTGTATATTTTAACCCAAGACTAAATTAGTCATTTATGCTAGTCATTTTTAGTTGGGTTACTTAATATTTCTTATTTTTGGTAGTATTTCACTTGGAAAAGTTGTGGTGACTAACTTTTTTAGTCACCTAGTCACTAATTTCTCATTTTCTACTAGTGTGCAAAATCATAACATTTTTCCATAACCTATGTATGATTATCCAAACTCGAGCATAATCATTTGAGTAATTGATATGTGTTGTTTCAAACTGAGGGTATCTAAATTCAATGTGCTTGGGCTTGAAAATATAGTGCAATAGTTATCTCAACCCTGCATAATTTTTTGGGTAATTGTTGTGTGTTGATTCCAACTAAGGGTTTTTAAACTTAATATACTTGGGCATGAACTCAAATGTGATAGTGCTTACTCTTGATTGGGCACTAATGTTATGGGTGATCATAACACTAGAGACACTATAAAATAATGATGTTCAATCACTTGTTGTTCATGATGGAACAACCTTTATTTCCTTACTAGGTAGAATATATTAGCATGGTCTGTTGCTTAATGATGTGCTGTCATTAGTTGTTCATGGTGAGGCATAGTGTCATTCTTCCAACATAAATCCTGATAATACAAAATGGAGCAACCTTTATTTCATTATCGAGCAGAATATATTAGCTTGTCTTGTTGCTTAATGATGTGCTTGTTCATGATGAGACGTAGTATCATTATTCCAACACAAGGCCTAATAATACAAAAACAAGCAACCTTTATTTCCTTATTGAGCAGAATATATTAGCAATTTTTGTTACTTATAAAACCTGGTTTGCATTAATCTTTTTGTTAAGTTCTTTGACTTATGCTTACACTAATGACTATATAGTTGTTAAGTGTTCTTATATATACATGTTCTGGTCCTGCACATGCATTGGGTACTCTTACACGTATAAGAAATCCATCTAAAGCTTATGGCAGTTGAAAAGCATACAAACTCTGTGTCCAATGACAATTAATGATGTGTTGGGCATGTTATCCCATCACAGGTTATGCAACAATTTTAATTCTGCTCTATTTCAATTTATCTTATCTATGGTTATAACGTCATCCGCAGCAACTTGTGAACCTCATTTTCTAGCCATAAGATTTGTAAATGGTAAATCTCTTAAGTTCAAGTCTAGTTGCACTAATATTATGAATATAGTTCATAAGAAATGAGACCCTTTGAATGGAAGGATAGTTGGTTCACGAGGCTTATATTGCTAATGATTCACACACCCTGAAGTATTTTCAGGCTATAACCTAAAGGAGACTTCACTCTCCTACCTTGCACCACCCAACTACCATTAACATATAAAAATAAGAAACAATTTATGGGCTCTTGTTCCAAGGACAATGACCCACTTACAAAGATATTCAATAAAACATTTTTCTGCTACAGTGTGCTTCAGATTTGCAATGAAAACCACACTTCTTCAACAACTTGAAAGTGCTTCTAAATTATGTAACAATAATAGCCTTACTTCAACATAAATTCTCTAATTGCAAAATGCCTCTAATTAAATAGTCAATTTTATACCTCAAAGAAAAAAATTGTTGATGCTAGATGTGCCATTGATATACTCGGAGATGTCTCTTGATGCTAGATGTGCCATTGGTATACTCGGAGATGTCTCTTGATGCAATATGCCTTCAGATCTAATGTTGCCAAGAAGATATCATAGGACGTTTATCTACAATATTGATATGATCTTTGTTGATTTACCTTCACTACTCTATTTATACATAATGCTTCTACTAATAAGAGCTCAGTTAGGGTTTTATTGCTTCTAGATGATTCTTGTACAATTTACAAATCTAAACCATAACAACACCATACCTCAGTTTAAACTTTGCTTTTATTGTTATATGAATTGATGTATCAACGTTGATTTGAAATGGAAAGCAATTATGCCTCAGAATAGCAGACCCTAAATGTTGCTTCAGAATTACAATAGCTAGCATCAAGAAGATGCAAGTCCTAGTTTCAAATAGGTCGAGAATGGCCTCATAAACACTGTCAATTTCTTCCTTGGATTAGGGAACTGAATTGTAATAATACTCTAGACTATTTTGTCAGTGAATCCAACTTCAATGATGCCACAAGATAAACTTTTGAACTGATTCAAGGATGGTATATATGATTGAAGGAGATGAGTCACAAGACAAATCAAGGGCTGAGTATTTATGTCATGGTGATGCCTTAGATTGCACATGATGAGTTCTGCATAAGCCAAGTTTGTCGCATAGGAAAAATCATTTTAGATATGTCATAAACAAACTTAAACACGCCAACATAAAAATTAAAAGATCTTAGGAACATATTTAATTCAAGCTCATATCAGTCCAAAGTCTATCCTCAAAAATCCCTAATATTTGAATATAACATACACATTGCCTCCAAAATTTGGATGTAGATATACAATAAAGTTATAGAGAGTTGAAGCACAAGAGAATGAAAAGATATTAGTGAATGTAAGCCAACAAACTCAAGTTGAGGGGTATGTAATGAGTGCTCAAAAATGAGTAATTATGCCACTAATATTTTCTTATGTTGAAGGCTAAAGTAAAACATCAGAACCTGTGTGAATAAGCCACATAGCCTTTCTTTAGTATGCTACATGGATGCACAAACATTCTGTCACAACTAGGTTCAAACTTTACCTGCCACAAAGGGCTAAAAACTGAGATGAACATACCTCTAGTAGTCAACAAACTTCCTCATAAAATAGCCTATATCTCCTTCAAACAAGATGAATGACCTGAGAAATTATTTAAAACCCCAAAAAATACCCAATAGAAAAAAATAGAAAGTGTTTCATCCAAAATTTTCCCATAAAATGACCTATCTTTAAGCTTGGGTTAACTACTACAAAGGTCACAGATAAACTTAGAGATGTTACTTTCAATGCCTCGGATCATTGCTCAATGGAGGGATAGATGAATCAATTTATAGAGGCTGCAAGGTCATTCTAGAATGCGCTGAATTGGAAGATTGGAGGGAAGCCAACTTGGATTTCAAATTTCAAATTTGAATAATCCTTGGAGCCAAGAATTTGGAGGGAGGAATCCTTTGAATTTTGAATTTTGACTTGGAGCCAAAACCCCCTATGAAGAATAAGACCAAATTAAAAGTCTCCTTACATGAAACCAAATTTTACCTCAATATATTTAATTAATTTCTTCATCAAAAGCCCTTCGTGGCCTCAATATTTGACCAATGGTGAGTCGCCACATCATCTCAATATGGGGAATTTAACCACAAGAAGGGGGCTTCAATATTTGATTGAGCATATCTCCCAAACCGAGATGAACTACGAAGCATGCCATATATCGTTAGAATCAACATGATGAGTAAAATCAAAAGAAGGTGATATTGACTCTAAAACTATTGATTTGTCTTGTCATATTTACTATCAAAATAGGGCTTCTTTTGGCGCTTGGATTGGCATCAATGAAAACCATATTTCAACAACCTCCCCCTTTGTCATTGATGGCAACACATGTACTCCTCTTGCAATAAATTCTCCCCCTGACTCCATGCCTTTGATCTTCTTCCCTTGATTCCTCTCCCCCTTTGACATCAATGGAAAAGGGTAACTCCCCTGACAAAATAGCGTCATCTCTCTTCCTGTAACAAGCCTTTCTCCCCCTATTTACCTAGATAGACGGAATGAAATGCATATCAATGTAAAATTTGTAGAATTCAAGCTTCTACTAAAGATACTGAAAGGTCTCTCGAGGTAGAGGTTTGGTGAAGATATTGGTTATCTATTCCTTCTTCTCAATGTACTCTACCTTGATATTCTTCTCTACAACATGTTCCCAAAGAAATAGTATTTAATAGGAATGTGTTTTGTTTTTCAAAGCATTATAGGATTCTTGGAGAGACTTATGGCGTTGTTGTTGTCACAGGATAGCGAAATTGGCTCATCAAACTTTACTTGGAGATCCACCAAGGTTTGCTTCATACAAATAACCTAAGTACAACATCATACTATTGTGGTATATTATGCTTCTGTTGTGGACAAGGATATTGAAGACTGCTTCTTGCTTAACCATGAAACAAGACAATCACCCAAATAAAAGGTTGATCCACTAGTTCTTTTGTGATCATCAATATTTCCTACCCAATCTACATATGTATAGGCTATTCAGGTCAATTCATTTCCCTTGGATACAGTAGCAAAAAATTTGTTGTTCCTTTGAGGTATTAAACGATCCTTATCACTGCAATGACATGGGATTATTTTGGTGCTTCTTGGAAATGTGCTACATGTCCAATTGCATGTATCACATTAGGTATTGAAGTTGTCACATACAGTAGGATTTCAATCATAAATATATACAGTATTTGATCTACTTCCTTGGATATATCGTCCTTGCTTAACTTACAACTGGTCACCATGGGTCTGCTCACTGCTTTACAATCTTTCATTTGGAACCTCTTCAACATTTATTTTATGTACTTGGTTTGAGAGATGAAAATTCCATCATCTTCTTGAGATATTTGAAGTCCCAAGAAGAAAGTCAACTCACCAAGTAAAGACATCTCAAATTCATTTTGCATATCCTTTACAAACTTCTTACTCATCCTGTCATCATCGCTTGTAGAAATGATATCATCAACATATACTTCAATATGATTCAAGTTGTCTTATTCCACTCTTATATATAAGTTGTTATCAATACTTCCCTTTTTGAATCCTTTTTTCTACAAGTACCTGTCTAAACGGGCATGCCATGCTCTAGGAGCTTACTTGAGACCGTACAAAGATTTCTTCAACCTGCAAACATAATATTCGTTGTCGATAAGCAGAAATCCTTCAGGCTTCTCTAAGTAGACTTCTTCTTCTAATTCTCCATTAAAAAGGCTCGTTTGACGTCCATCTAATACACCTTAATCTTTGTTGAACAAGCATAGGCCAAGAACATCCTAATAGCTTCCATCCTAGCTACTAGTGCAAATGTCTATTTGAAATATATTCCTTTAACCTGCGCATATTACAAACCAGTCTTGCTTTGTTCTTAGTTATCTCTCCATCTTAATTCTGCTAGTTCCTAAAGACCCATTTTTTGGAAATAACATTCTTGTCCCTCGACCTTGGAATCAATTTCCATGTGTCATTATTTTCAATTTGATCCACTTCTTTTTCCATGGCCATGATCCAATGTTCATATAGCTTCTTCAAAGTTTCTAGGATCGAATGTGGATAGTAAAGTGAGATTATGTTGCTATAGCATGCTTCTTTTTGTTCTTATTCCTGCATTTACATCACCAATAATATGATCTAATGGATGATTCTTATGGTACCAACATTTGGGAGATTTATGTCATGCATGTTGATTGTTTTCTTAATTGGTAATTGACTCCTCTTGTTCTTCTACTTCTTCTTCCTTAACTCTTTATTCTTGCTTGGGTTCTTTTGTATCTTCAATCCTTGAAGATGAGGATCCTTACTTCATCTTTGAATCACAAGTTTCATAAAAGGTTACATTAATGCTCTCTGTGACTTGTTAAGTCTCAAATTATAGGATCTGTATGCCTTGCTCTTTTCTGAGTACCCAATAAGTATGCCTTAGTCTACTCGAGAGTCAAATTTCTCAATATTCTTATCCTCCCTATTAATGTATCATTTGTTCCTGAATATTATGAAGTGCTTGACATTTGTTGGTCTTCCCTTCCATAGTTTGTATTGAGACTTGTCATTATTGCTGTTAAGCATTCCTCTATTTAGAATGTGCGTTGTTGTCTCCATTGCTTGGACCCACAACACATCAACTAATTTGGAATCATTCAACATGGTCCTAGTCATTTATTCAACTATTATGTTCTTTCTTTTGACCACGCCATTTGGTTGTGGTGTCCTTACTACTGAGAATTGTCTCTTTATTCCCTATTCCTCACAAAAGTGTTAAAATTTTTGGGATGTGAACTCCCCTCATTTATCTGATCTTAGACATTTTATTTTTAATTTGGTTTCATTCTCAACCATATCTTTAGAGATTCTGAAGCATTCGAAGGCTTCAATCCTCTTCTTTAGAAAATTTACCGTTGTCATCCTAATATAATTGTCAATCATTAGCATGAAGTATTATTCACCATCCAACCCTTTGGTTGTCATTCGTCCACATAGGTCAGCATGTACCAACTCTAATGGTTTTGAAATATAACATTTCTTAGCCTTGAACTCAACTCTTGTATGTTTTCCATGCTTACATGAAGTGCTAGCTGGTTTTGAAATTTTTGACATTTCTCTCACAACATCCTTTTTACTGATTCTGAATAGGTTGTCGCCATTCATGTGTCCCATCCTTATGTTCTAGAGCCAAATTTCGTTCTCTTTAGCCAAGAAAAAAAACCTTCGTTTCCAATCTCATCGAAGTTGTATATATCATTTAGAGTTCTTGTTGTTTTTGCCACCAACCTACCTTATCTCTCCCTTCTTATTTCACATTTCTTTGAGTCAAATAGTAGCATGTTCCCTTGATCACACATTTGACTCACACTTAGTATATTATGATTTAGGTTTTCAATGAGTAACACATATTTTGTTGTGGCTTTCTTGTTTCCGAGCTTTATTGTACCCTTTCCTATCACTTTTGTAGAGCCATCATTGATAAATGAGACAGTTACATTGCTATCTTCCTACAAAGATACAATTTTTTTCTTATCCCCTGTCATATGTGTTGAGAAACCACTGTTAACATACCATACACTTTTATCGATTTATGCTTTTAGAGCAATTGCACAAATTTCATTTTTCTTCTTCCAAATTTTCCAAGGAGCATTTACAACATGTTGTGGTTCCCTTGGAGGAGTCGTTATCCTGTAGTATTTAGCCAAATGTCAAAATTTGTTGCATTTGTAGCACTCTAATTCATTACTCAAGTACCCAAGCCTGTTATAATTTTGTTTGTAATCTTCCCGAGATTTTCTAGGATAATCATTCCTAGAGTAGTTTCCAAAGTTGCTTCTATTTCTAGCATAAGATTTACAATTTACAACCTTATGTCCAAAATTATTGCAATAATAGCATACACCAAGAAAAATAGTATGATGCTTGGGAGGAGATCTTCTTTGTGTTAGAGTTCTCCAAATGATTTCTTCTTGAGATCTCTTCGCTGTAGGTTGTTGATTTTGCATTGGTTGACTTTGACCCTTTTATTTGGTTGGCATGCTTTCCTCCTTGAAATATTTGACCATGTCAACATATGTTTTATGTTAAGCTTCATTTTCTGTCATTG
Organism: Pinus taeda; assembly: GCA_000404065.3. Lineage (NCBI taxonomy): Eukaryota > Viridiplantae > Streptophyta > Pinopsida > Pinales > Pinaceae > Pinus > Pinus taeda. The sequence goes on along the minus strand of APFE031755656.1, from coordinate 118,927 downwards.
TGGAGATAGAGCCTATGAATGTGGGCATATATCCCAATCCAATATTGTCACTGCATGATCTTTAACTGTGGATAATTTCATCCAAAACTTTGGTGTTATTTGCAAAGTTTTGTTGGATATTCTTCTTTTGTGCTTTCTTCCAGAATGAGAAAATTTATCCTTCCAGATCCTCCTTTGATTTGAAGCTTTCTTCCAACTCCTTCTTGAGTGATTCTTCAATTTTATTGCCCTCCTCTAGTTGTAGTTTTAGATTGATGATAATCTTCTTTTATTATTCAAACCTTTTGTTGAGATTTTTAGCATGTTTCTTTAGTTTTCTCAATTCAACTTCCAATGTCTCGGCAATCCTTCTTTCTACCTTTAGATCCTTTAAGGCATTGATAAGTTCTCTTTCAAGATCAACCTCACCTTCTTCTTCTTCATCATATTCTTGTTCTTTATGGGATTCCTTTCAGTTATCTCTTGCCATGAAAAATACCCTTCCTGTGCCATTTTCACTGTCTTTATCAGTCTCTTCTTCGGATGGCAAACTATCTTCCTTTGACTAGAAACTTTTCTTGAAGCCTTTTGTTTTTACCCTACATATTGTATTTTTTTTATTTATTCTTATTCACTTTCCGAGAAGATTCCTCTTCATCATCATTTTCTGAAGTTCTTAGCATAAGGACACTTTGAAGCAAAATGACCAATTTCACCACAATTGAAACATTTTAAGGGAACTTACCTTTGTACTTGCATGTTCCTCTTTTTAGCTTCCTCAAAAATTTGGTTATCTCTTCATCTAAAATTTCATTACAGATGCAACTAGGGCTTGGATTTGATTGTTGCTTGTTTTTCCCTGCCTTCTTGGATGTCATAAAAGTCGCTTCTCTTTTGGATGAGTTTTCTTTATTTGTTCTCGTTTCGCAGGCAGTAAGTATTTCATGTAACTCATCCATGCTGACATTTTATAGGTCCAATCTTTATTATAACACAAATACTTTAGAATTAAATCTCATTGAAAGTGATCTCAGTATTTTTTTGGACAATTACTTTGTTTTCCATTGGTTCTCCCAATCCTTGTATGGAATTTACTACTTCATGAACCTGGATAAAATGATCTGCAATATTTTCATCTTCATTCATTTTCAGTTGCTCAAACTTTTCTCTAAAGCTCTGAATTTTTTCCTCCTTAACCTTTTTGTCCCCTTCATATATATTTTTGAGCTTGTCCCGAACATCCTTTGTAGATATACAATGCACTACCTTTACATATATTGATTATATTAGGCCATTCAAAATAGTAATCCTAGCTTTAACATTATTATAAAAAAGCTTCTTACCTACATCATCTATTGAGCAGTTAAGGGTTCTTTGTATCTAGTCACTATAGATTTATAGGCATCATATCCTTGAGCTTGAACATACACTTTTATCCTTCCACTCCAAAGTACATAATTTTGTCCATTAAATACTGGCATTCTGATTTTTCTACACTCCGCGATCTCCCTTCTAGTGATTAAACTACTTGTGAATGAACCTTATATGATATCAATTGCTGGAAATACTTAGAGGGGGGTGAATCAATATTTCACTTACAATTGGTTGATTATAGAATTTTTAAAGCATGAACAATAGAACAATAATCAACAACTCATCACAAGAGTAGTACACAACAATTTTTAGGTGGAAACCCTTCCAAGAGAAAAACCGTTGAACACTTTTCTAATATTCTGTGAGTACATTAATGGTTCAACTCCAATTGAAAGGGAAGCACCAACTCCCTAATACTCTAGAAAACCATTCATTATCAGGTAGATGTAAATCCTGAAAGGGTGGTCCTGCACCCTAGTTTTACCAATTGCAATTAGAAGGACACTCCAACACCCTAGTTTTATCAGCTACAACTGATAGGATGCTCAAATACCTTGCAAGCTCCAACTTGCCCTAGCACCACCCTACCACCCTGAAGTATTTTTAGGCTATAAACTGAAGAAGACTTCACTCTTCTATCTTGAACCACCCAATCACCCTTAATATATAAAAATAAGGAATAATTTGTGGGCTCCCATACGAGGGACAATGACCCACTTACAAGGATATTCAATAAAACCCTTTTTTGCTAATGCATGCTTCATATTTACAATGAAAACCACGCTTATTCAATACATTCAAAGCTTCTTCTAAATGATGTAACAATAATAGCCTTAACTTTAGCACAACTTCTTTTATTGCAAAACACCTTTAATCAAATTGCTAGTTTCATATCTCAAAGAAAAATTTGTTGATGCAATATGTGTCACTGTTATACCTAGAGATGTCTATTGATGCAAGATGCCTTCATATCTAATGATACTAAGAATACATCTAAGGATGTCTATGTACAATACTTATCAGATCTTTGTTGATTTACCTTCACTACTCTAGTTCTTTGATAATACTAGTACACAATTTTTCCACTACTAAGAGATCAGTATGGATTTTATTGCTTCTAGATATGTGATTCTTGTACAATTTCCAAATATGAACCATAACATCAAAACATACCTTAGTTTAAACTTTACTTTTGTTGATATATGACTTGATGTATCAAAGTTGACTTGAAAAGGAAAGCAATTATGCCTCGGGATAGAAAATCTTAAATGTTGCTTTAGAATTAAAATAGCTAGCCTTAGGAAGATGCAAGTCCGAGTTTTAGATAGGTTGAGAATGGCCTCATAAATATTGTTAATTTCCTCCTTAGATTAGGGAACTGAACCGTAAGAATACTCTTGACTAATTTGCTAGCGAATCCAACTTCAATGATGCCACAAGACAAGCTTCTGAATTGATTCGAGGAGGACATATATGATTGAAGGAGCTAAGTCACAAGACAAATCAAGGGTTGAGTATTTATGTCATGGTGATGCCTTAGATTGCACAGGTTGAGGTTTGCATAAGCAGTAAGTTTGTCACACAAGAAAAATCCTCTTACATCTGCCTTGAACATAGTTAAACACACCACCATAAAAATTAAAATATATCAGGAACAAATTTAATTCAAGCTCAGACCAGTCCAAAGTATGTCATAAAAAACCCTAATATCTGCAATATAACATGATAATTGCCTCCAAAATTTGCATGCAAATATGCAATCAAGTCATAAAGAGCATAAGCATAAGATAATGAAAATATATCAGTGAGTGTAAGCCAACAAACTCAAGTTGAAGGGTATCTAATTGGTGCTCATAAATGAGTAAGTATGTCACCGAGGTTTGATTTTGTTGAAGGTCAAAGTAAAACCTCACAATATTTATGAATAAGCCACAAAGCCTTGTTTCAATAAGTCTGCATGGATGCACAAACATTCTGTCACAACTAGGTTCATACTTTCCCTAACACAAAGGGATGAAAACTGAGATGAACATGCCTCATAAAATCAACAAACTTCCTCAGAAAATAGCCTAGATCTCCTTCAAATAGGGCGAATGACCTTGGAAATTGCTTTAAAACCCAATAAAGACTCAATAGCAAAATATAGAAAGTGTTTCATCCAAAATTTTCCCATAGATTGGCCTTTCTTTAAGTTTGGCATGACTACTCCAAAGGTTGCTAGATAGACTCAAAGATATTAATTTGAATGCTTCAGACCGTTGCTTAATGGAGGGACATACAAATCAATTATAAAGGTCGAAAGGTCATTCTAGTATGAGCCAACTTTGGATAGATTGAAGGGAAGCCGACTTGGATTTCAAATTTCAAATTTGAATAATCCTTGGAGCCAAAAATTTTGAGGGAGGTGTCCTTAGAATTAGATTTCAAATGGAATTTTGAATTTTTACTTCGAGCCAAAAACCCCTATGAACAATAGGACCAAATTAAAAGTCTCCTTACGTGCAACCAAATTTTACCTCAAGATATTTAATTAATTTCTTCAACAAAAATTCTTCTTGGCCTCAATATTTGACCAATGATGAGTTGCCACGTCATCTCATTTTGGGGACTTTGACCACAAGAAGGGGGCTTCAATCTTTGATTGAGCATATCTCCCAAACCGAGATGAACTACAAAGAAATTCATATACCATTGGAATCAACATGACAAGTAGAATCAAATAAATGTGATCTTGACCCCCAAAATTCTTTATTTTCCTTGGCATATTTTTCGTAAAAATAGGGCTTCTTCTGGCATTTCTTGGGTTAGAATAAAGTACAAACATATTTCAACAATATCCAATACATTTCCTATGGCAAGAAGGTGCAAATAGATGTAGATAATAAGTGTTCAAGAAGACACGTTAGGTGGCTTAAAAGAAAAATCAAATGCAGTAATTCATCATCAAGAAATTATGATTCATTCCATGTGTACCCACTTTCTCAAAAATTAGTGAAAGGCATCTCAACAAATGGGGCTACCACATATCATGGATAAAAATGAATACAAATGAGATTTCTCTACATAGTGGTGGTGACAACTATGTACTTTGAGCTATATTTAGCATATTGTTCTAAATGCATCTTAACCATTAATTATTTAAAAAATGTAGTCAATTTAACTAATTTTTTTACTTGTGTTTAAGACGTTCATCCTGGGATTTATCAAGACATCAGGTCATGAATCACATGCATACATGCACAAATAGATGTAGTTTCAATTTGCTTTTTCTTAGTTCCATTTGTTTCCTATTTTACAAATTGAAATTTGATTTTCAACCTTTCAATGGAAGTGACTATTAAGGAATGCTAGTAGATAGTGCCTTGTAGGTTGATTTAAATGGCTTAGATATACTACTATCACAAATGTTCATTTTGCACCCATTGTAGGGTCTTCATTAACAAGCTCCCTAGTAATTTGGAACTACTTTAATAGAAACTTTATCCATAATTTTTCTAAATTTTTGTTTCAAATGTTGGAATTGTTTATCACCCATATCCAATGTACCTAAAATGGAAAAATAAATATACATCGAAAATTTGATTCAAATAGCTTAATATTCTAATTAGCTTCTCATTGCTATAAGCTTATGAATGACGATGACATTAAAGAAAGTAGGAATTTCTTCATAGTACCTAAACATTGAAGAAAATAGGAATTTCTTCATAACATAAACCTTGAAGCTTCATTAGAGAGGCCGGATAAGATTATTGATTCAACTATCATGGACTATTTTGCAATAGATGTCACTACCTCAATAACCTAATGTCATAGAATAATAAATTTCAAAAATGGTTTATCCAAGTATCGAATACGCCTATTATGGCACTAATAGTTGAAATGGGAACTCATGGAAATATGTTGCATACAAATATAAAGTATGTTTTTCTAGTTTCAAAAAATCCCTTACTATACCATGTCATTTTAAAACAATAATTGGGTGAATTATATTGGTAAAGAGGCTACATCAAATACTATCATGGAGGTTACATCACTCTATAGTTTCAAAGAGTTTCAAAATAGCAATTACATAGTCTATAAAAGATCCTACTACAAGCCAAAGACAAAGATTTGGATTTGTCCTTACACAAAATTACTTAGTGCTTCTTAATGTTATATATTTTATAATATATACCTAATATTGTTATAGCCGTAAAAAGCATTAAAATTAACAATGAGAATAGAAACTAGCAACATCCTCCATATACATACTTTGTTGTTTTAATTTCTTTATTCATAGTTACAATTTCCTCATAAGAGTGAAATTTCTTCCTCCTTTAACTCTCCCATAGAAGTGTTAGATGAAATCCTTAGGTTGAGGCCATGAACTAATCACCCCTGTGTAGATTAAGTGCCAAATTTAAAAGAAGGGTACATCCAACTTCCAAAACTACCAAGTATTTCTTTAGTTTCACTAGAGGCCCCGTGATTTTTGATACCTATGTTGTAATGTAACATCCAATTTCATGAATTTTTGAAACAAGATTTAATAATGAATACTTTTTACAAAGAATGTTCTTCTCATGGCATCTTATGACTGCATATTTCTTATAACTTTACGGATTTCGCCAAATGCCTTATATAACCGATATCTTCTATAAGCGGAATGTATTTCACCTTACCCATAAAAGCTACCTCAAATATTAGGTGCTCCATGGTCTCCTTTGTCCCAAAATAGAGAGCTAAAAACAGTTTCCAAAAGCTCAATTTTCAATTGTTGTTGATCCCTAGAGCCACGTCTAGACTAGCCAATTACTTTCAAGCTCAGTGTTGGCCTAAAGTCTTTTGGTTTCCTATAGGATAATAATCCACCAAGGAGGTGGTTCCACTAGAAGTTCCCTAGCACAAATAAATAGTCCATACAAAAACCAAAAAAGAATGAAGAATATGGGCCTAGGAAAGAGGATTGCAATAACCCCTATGATTGTTTAATGACAACACCATTATCCCATAACGAGCTGGAAAAGTACGGAACAATAATTAATAAGAATGCAAGCTCAATGTAAAGAGAATATAGATGAAAAACTCTCATCCCTTCACATTACTATTCATATATTTGATGAGGTAGTCATTCTTACATGCCATGTGACACTTTATTAGTCCATTTATACTTGTCATATAACAAATTAACAACATTAAACATGCCTTGGTACGATACATTGATTAGGGGATGGATTGTTGAGTTGATGTGCCATTGACCATAATCTCCCCCTCTTTTTAACTTGAGCCAAAATTAGCCCATTGGTTTATTTCTCTATTATTTTCTCATAAGACACAATAAAATTTAATGTCGGAAAAGGAGCCAACTTCATTTTCAATTCATTCTAGAATTCAAGCTAGAATATTGTCTCTCGAATATGAATTGTACAACATGTGATTGATAATATTCTTGGATTCTCCTATCACTTTAATCAATTGCATACCGATGTCTTTTTCTATTTTTAATCCTTGGTACAAAGCATATGCTTCTACTCTATTGTTCCATGCAATACCAAGTCCCCAAGTACAATAATCCTCAATTTTCCCTCTAGGGTCCATTATAACTCCCTAGCAAAGAGGATTGCAATACCACCTATGATTGTTGAATGACAACACCATTATCCCACAACGAGCTGGAAAAAGTAAGGAACATTAAGTAATAAGAATGGAATTTCAATGCAAAGAGCATACATATGAAAGACTCTCCTCCCTTCACATTACTATTTATATATTTGATGAGGTGGTCATGATTACATGCCATGTGACACTTTATGAGTCCATTGATACTTGTCATATAACAACTTAACAATGTTAAACATGGGTTGGTATTATACATTGATTGGGGGATGGATTTTTCAGTTGATTTTCCATTGACCATACCCCCCCTTTTTGACTTGAGCCAAATTTATCCCATTGGTTTGTTGCTCTATTATTTAAATTTTCTCATAAGACATGATAAATTTGGTGTGGGAAAAGGAGCGAACTTCCTGTGCACTTCATTTTAGAATTGAAGCTAGAAGATTGTCTCCCGACTCTAAATTGTACAACATGTGATTGATAATATTCTTGGAATCTCCTATCACTTTAATCAATTGCATACCAATGCCTTTTTCTATTTTTAATCCTTAGCACAAATCATATACTTCTACTCTATGGTCGCATGCAATACCAAGTCCCCAAGCACAATAAGCCTTAGTTGTCCCTCTAAGTTCCATAATAACTCCCTAGTAAAAAGGATTTCAATACCCCCTATTCGTGTTGAATGACAGCACCATTATCCCACAATGAGTTGGAAAAGTAAGGAACAATAAGTAATACGAATGCAAGTTCAATTAAAAGAGCATACAAATGAAAGACTATATCCCTTCACATTACTATTTGTATATTTGAAGAGGCAATCATGATTACATGCCATGTGACACTTTATGAATCCACTGATATTTTCCATATAACAACATAAAACATGCCTTAGTATTATATATTGATTAGGGTTGTTGAGTTGATGTGTCATTTACCATAATCTCCCCCTCTTTTTGACTTGAGCCAAAATTAGCCCATTGGTTTGTTTCTCTATTATTTTCTCACAAGACATGATAAAATTTGAGGTGCGAAAAGGAGCCAACTTCCCTTCCACTTCATTCTAGAATTGAAGCTAGAAGATTGTCTTCTGAGTCTGAATTGTACAACATGTGATTGATAATATTCTTAGAATCTCCTGTCACTTTAATCAATTCTATACCAATGTATTTTTCTATTTTTAATCCTTGACACAAAGCATATGCTTCTACTCTATTGTTGCATGCAATACCAAGTCCCCAAGCACAATAAGCCTCAATTGTCCTTCTAGGGTCCATGATAACTCCCTCCTCTCCCCAAGACACACACATCCACCACCCTACTTTTATCCCCTTTTTTCACTCTACAAGAGATTATCATAAAGCAATTTTTCAAAAAAAAAAATCAATGCAAACACAAATAATAAATCCTATATTCAAAGAAAGGTCAATATTAAATAGAAAGTGTACACAATACACCCTAGATAGATAAAAACTATCATAGCGATAATAAACTAAGAAACCTGCTTCCATTCATTGGATGGTCTAACTCCAACCTTCTCCTCGTTCTATTGACGGTGTTTCAATTCTCTCAAGCATTGTGTCACCTTCCATTCATTGGATGGTCTAACTCCAACCTTCTCCTCGTTCTATTGACGGTGTTTCAATTCTCTCAAGCATTGTGTCACCTTGTGTTGACCAAGTTGTGTGCGTCGTGCTATATGGGTTTGAAAAGAAAACTTTACATATGTGCATAACTTTCACCTTTTCACCCTTGCCTATGTTTATGTGTTCAAGTTACTGAATAAGAATTACAAACCCTCCACCTCTACACCTTTCTCTTTCATAGTCTCTTTGCAAACAATTCCTACTATGCTCTTTGAAACAATTAGTCACAATAGTTCTCATACTTGTTGAGAGTCAACGTGATGAGTAATGATAATTTTAAATGGTGACATGTCGAGGTTGATGGATTTAACAAGCAACCGAAATGTTACACAATTGAATAAGGTAAAGCTCTAAACTAGGGACAAGCCTTTTAGCATGCATCAGGATCCAAACATGTCCACCATGGCCTAAAAATTTGAGTTTCAAATGGTCTTTTTAACCTTGAGTAATATGTTATATTAACATTAACATGAAATTAAATGTCATATTAGCCTTAACTTGTCTTTAATAATGAAATTATAACTTAAATGTGTGTAATCACATCAATGTTTCATATATGATAGTAATAGGTTTTCAAAATCGAATCAACGAACGACTTGTTACATTTACACGCGAAACTAAATAATTACAAAAAAATTATTATACTTTGAATAAGAATTATTATATTCTAAATAATAAAAATATTTTTACATGCAAAACTAAATAATTGCAAAAGAATTATTATATTTTTGAATCAAGAATTATTATACTTTGAATAAAAAATCAAGAGAAATCCTAGAAATCAGATTTTGTTAAAAATACAAATTATTAATTAAACTTACAAAATATTCAAACAATAAAACTTAGAGCAATGTATATAAATATTTAATAAAATTCAATATACAAAATTAAAATAAGAAACAAACTAAACCTACAAGAAACTGAAACAGACCATTCAAAAAATGGTCATATGATACCATCCAAAATTTCAAAGCATGGCTAGAAATCTCCTAGCCTTCATCCCTAATATATAGGGCCTTTAGAAGGTGGCTTTTAATTTAAGTTGGTTTCTTATTTTTATTTTGGAGATTTATGACATGGTAAGACATGAAAATATGAAAATATATTAATTGATTTTAGAGGTAAATTTCAATTAAATACATTTTGATTTAAAAATATATATATTTGGTTAGAATTTTATATATTATATATATAAATAAACTAATATAGTGTATATTATTAAATAGAAATATATGAAAAGATAAATTGGGGGAAAAATTAAAACTGACAACCTTTAATGTCAATGAAGTTAAGAGAACGACTCATGGCTATCTAAAATACTCATTATTTGATGTAATAACATAAGTCTTTACTTACAAGGATATGTTTTTTATATTTCTATAAAATTGTTTGTTGTTGTTTTTGTTGTTTTTTTTCAATTGTATTGATTTCAAAAAAGTGTTTTATGTCATGATACCGAAGTATCAATATATAATATTTACATTTATGGTGTTACATGCTAGATTGACTCATGGGTTTTGTTTTTTATCCTTTCTCCTTCTTACATCAGTTTATCCTACAAAACTACCAGTCCCAATTATGGATGGAGTTGTATCATTACATTGAGAAAATTCCCTAGTTGTTGGATTTGGTCTAATCATGATTTCCTTCTCACTGTCCGAGTGATCAAAATCATGGGTGTGATTTTTTCCATTGACCGTTGGAACTATGATCACAGATTCCTTTTCATTGACCCTTTTTGATAGGTTCCCCTATGTAGAGGAATAAGGCAGTGTCATTGAGGGTTGATCACGGACTGGGGAAATTGATTTGTCTTGGGATGACTTATGTTGCTGAGGGTTGTCCTTCTTTTGACTTGCATAGTTCTTGGAACCAACAACAACCGTTGGATCCTGCTATCCATGAAGATTTTTCTTCGTCTCTTGGGTGTCGAACCCCCCTTTTGAAGAAGAACAAGAATGCTGAAGTTTTTGATAATTTTTTCACCTGAAAGCAATGTTTTTCATAATCCAGTGGTTGGAGATATTCCTTCCCCCCACACATGAGGATGATTTTATCCAGTATTCCTTCACAGAGGTCCACCTCAACACAAATGTGGACAAATGAGATGAACCTTTTTTCCAAACTTTCATTGTCAAACTTAATGAAACGACCTATTGAATATCCAATGTCTTTCAGGTACTCCAGTCAAATCTAATGGAGAGGTGAGTTTAGGAGTCTTACCCATACTGGAGTGGCCATAGATTTCATAGTAGTTGGATTAAAGTCTTGAAACAATGACAGAACCGAAATACCAACACGACCCTAAAACTAGGGTCCATGGTCAAAAAACCTTTGCTGGACTTACTTTTTTTTAAAGACAACCACAAAATAACCTTTCGAGTATAACAACAAATCAACATTCTGGGACTAGTTCTGGTGAACCCAATCCCAGAGGGTAGATGTCGAGGACCAAAATCCATGAAATTGACATATTTCTTGTTGTTTATAATTCGTCACCCTAAAATTCGAAAGAACCTCATTCATGGCAAGCTTAGGGGTGTCCTTAGATTTCTCCACCACAAAAACTTGGCCTAAGAGCTCTTTTGGTGGTTGAGAGCTTGAGCAAGGGTTAAAGGAGTTGAAATTGTAACTAATGTCGGCCTTCATATTGTAATGTAATTTTATCTATGATATATTTATCATATTCATTATTATTATTATATATTTTTTATTTTTGGTCAAAGCATGATCTTCATGCTCAAAGAGTAAAAAAGAATCAAAATAATTTATTATTAGTAAAAAGAAATTGTATTTGAGTCATGTCCCATTTGGACATTTGAAAGAAAAAAAACTGAATTTTATTTTTTGAGTCAAAGAGTCAACACAAAGGCAAATTCGGCCCTCCATGGACAAGTTGGCCTATATGGCACCTATTTGACCCTCCTGGACAACTATACATAAGAGTCAACTCAACCTCTTGGAGAACCATTCAATCATCACATCATCAACTATGTATGTATGCTCCTAATCAAGAAGAAAAAGAGCTGAAATAAAAGGAGAAAGAAAAGTTGAAGTTTCTGCCCTATTTATGTGAACACATGTGAAATTCCTGAGGCACATATGAGGTTATTACAAGGCTAAAATTCAGACTTTACTGCAATGTAAAAAATTTGGTGTTTTGACTAGATTTTAGGAAGTTTGACTAGTGTTGATTTTTGTTGACTTTGACTTATTGGAGGAGATTTGGAGGAGGGTTGACTTGAAATATTTGTGGTAGTTTGGTCTTGGTCTTGGTATAGGATATCTATCATTTTTATTTGATTATATAAGAGAAGGATTGTTGGGTTTTCCCCTTGTGGGGTTTTTCCCAAGCTAGCACCTAATTTCTCGTGTTCTTTGTGATATTTATGTTTTGAATAAATTGCTTGATGAAGAAGTCAAAAAGGTAATAAAAATACAAGTAATTATAAAGAAGAGGAATCAATCATTAAACTATATAGCACTTAGTTTCTGAACATGAAATTGGAGCTAAGGTGAAGAAAGGACGCTTGAAGATCACAATTTGTTGGCACTATTGATTGAAGGCATCTTTGTAGAAACTCTCTCTCTCTTTCAATGGAAAAGTACATGAAGGATGGACTTAGGGCTCTTTGGGTTCTCCTTGAATCCATCAAAGGATGCATCACTAACTTTATTTCTAAACTATCTAGAGCAGTCAAGGATGGAAGTCTTTACTCTGCTCTTACAGGTTCATTTGAAGATGAAAATGCATGGGTAATTGATAGTGGAGGTTCAAGGCATATGATAGGCGAACATGGACATCTCAATACTATATCAAAAGGAATTTTTTCTCACAAAGTTGAAATTGAAGACAAAAATAGCTATTCAATCAAAGGATATACTTCTATCAAGCTAGAATATGGTGGAAACATTCATCTCAACAACATCCTCTATGTTCTAGGTTTGAAAAAGAAATTACTTTCTATTTCTTGTTTAGAAGATAAACCAAACAAGATAGCATATATTGATGTAAAAGTAGTTTTTTGGGCCAAGATATATAACATGGAAAATTCAAGGACTATTGGGATTCACAAGGGGAAGTTGTATAGACTTCTAACGCCTCCTCCTCAAGCCTTAGTACACTTGGACATAAATCCATGTGACGTATGGCATGGAATATATGGCCATTTCCATTACAAAATATTGCCATCCTCGAATCAAATGGTTATAGGTATACCCCGAAATAAGAACATGAAGGAGTTTGTAAAGGGTGTGCTCTTTGTACAAATTCCTTATAGATTCAAATTGCTAATTGTAATTTACTAAAACAATAGAATTGAATCTACTTTACTCATTAATGGAAACAATTAAACGATGTTAAATCATGAAACATACAAGAGAAAGAATTCAATGAACACATTACACAATGATTTCCTGGGGAAATCCACAGCTAAAAACCCCTGCTATCTGTATATTGCATTAGTTAGAAAATATGAGAAGATTACAATGCTTTTCTCAAACCCGATCAACCTCTACATTGTCTCTATCTGTCTCACATCTTCCTAGACAAGCCCAGACCAATACTTAACCAATTTTCTGCTTGCCCAAGTCCCTATTTTGTTGCTTTTTTTCCCTTGGGAATTAGCCCCTATTAATTAGGGAAATTCCTCAATTGGAATTGCGCAGTCCTCATAGGCCTTCCTCTAACTGTATGCACCACCTATACAATTCAAATGATTATACAATTGATAGTACACTATCCTTGAACTCCAATCTCAACTGGGTAACTCTCATATCTAACATGCATGAGTTATTTATGAGTCAGTCATCAGTTCACTAGTTGACCACATGAAGCAACACCCCATTGTCTAACCTCCTACTAGTTCCTCCATCAGTTGGAGCTAGTTTAACTTATTTTAACTCAGTTAAACTGAATTAATTAATTATAACTCAAAATAAACTCAACCAGGGCTCCTATAATGTAGGAGACACTCTACATGACTCAAGTTAGACCGTCAACTCAAATTAACTGAGCCAACTAAGTCAATTTAACTTAGTTAACTCGTACAAGTTGTCTTATGATGTGGAATTACATTTTTTTTCCTAATTTAATTCAAGGACAAAATGAAATTAGGATTTTCTTCTTGCATTTTCAACACTCCCTCTCAACAAGAAATGGATTATCTGCTACCCTGATCTTGCCTCTATGAAACTCGAATTTGCATCTTGAAAATGCCTTTATCAAAATATTTGCATCATGTTCCTCTGTAGGAATGTACTCCAATGACATGATTCTCCTATGCAGATCAATCTCGTAGATGGTGATACCAGATGTCAATATGCTTGGACCAATCATGAAAAACTGGATTCTCATGGAGTTTGATACAACTCTGATTGTCACAGTAATCTGCTGACCAAATAACCCAACAGGGATCTTCTTCATCCAGATAACTTCACAATTTGCTTGACTAGCAGTCATGTACTCTACTTCTATCCAACTAAGTGAAACTGATCTCTGCTTCCTGTTGTACCAAGAAATTGTTGTTGATCAAATACTGAAGATTCCCCTTGATGTGCTCTTCCTATAAGATGGAATCACTACCCAAGCCACATCTGTGAAGCCTTGCAGCTTCACTCCCTCTATTTTTTTGTACCAAAGATCAAACTGAGTGGTGCCTCTAAGGTATCTAAACACATGCTTAGCTTCCTTTCAATAAAGTTTGGTTGGCTTAACCATTGCTTGACTTAACCATTGCTTGACTAAGTTGGTTAACTACAAAACATATGTCCGGTCATGTGTTCACCAAATACATAAGTGAAGCCACAAGTTGCTTGTAAATAGTAGCCTCCACTACTTCACCTAACATCTTCCTTCCTCCAATTTCCCACTAGAGGAGTCTCCATGGGTTTGCTGCTCTCCATGTGGAACTTCTTCAGTATCTAGTTGGTATGCTTTCCCTGAGAGACAAATAGTTCCTCATCTCCTTGCCATACTTCCGTAGTAAGAAAATAATGCATGAGCCCCAGGTCCTTCATCTTGAATTCTCTTACAAGATCCTCTTTAAAAGACTTTACCAGCTTCTCAACACCCGTTAGAATAAAATCATCAACATATAATACTATAATCAACAATTTATCTTCAACCACAATATGGTAAAGGTTTGCATCTGCTTCACTTTTGGTGAAGCCCAACCTGATGAAATAGTTGTCAATCCTGGTGTACCAAGCGTAGGGTGCTTGTTTCAATCCATAGAACACTCACTTGAGTCTGCACAGATGCGACTCTCTGTTGAAGATCTCAAATCCTTCCAGTTGTTCAATGTACGCCTCTTCCTCAATCACTCCATTGAGGAATGTTATCTTTACATCCATATGATGTATCTTCCATCCCATTTTGCACTGAAAGTGCTAGAATAGATATTATTGAAGAGTACCTTGCTACTAGAGAAAATGTCTCCTCGTAATAAATTCCCTCCACCTGAGAGAACCCCCTCGCCACAAATACGGCCTACTATTTCTCCACACTCCCATCTGATGCTTGCTTTACCTTGTAAAGCCATCTATAACTCACCACTGACTTTTCTGCTGGTCTTGGGAACACTTCCCAAACATTGTTTTTGATAATGGAGTCATACTTCTCTACCATGGCATCAACCCATACTGGTTGTTACACTGCTTCCTCGAATGAGGATGGCTCAATCTATACATTCTCACTCATTAGATCCATGTAGTCATTGTACCGATCTAGTGACCCCCTCTTCCTACGTTGTGATGTGGGTGCTCCCACATTATCTCTAGCATCATGCATAAATATGTTAGCCTCTTTGGTGTGCTTCCTTCCATCTCTAGAAATCTTTACATGAGTGGGTGCTTCCACTCTCTACTCCTCTGCATGTGGTTGCTCCACATCATGTCGAGGTTCTTCCTTTCGAGCTAAAAGCTCCTAATCTGCATGTAACTGAAGCTCCCTCTCAAGGGAACATCTCATGGCCTTCTCTTCATCAAACTTCACATCTCTACGAACCATTGTCATCCTGTGAGATGGCAGGTACACCCGATAGTTGTGAGGTATATCAATGTACCCCACAAATATGCCCAACTCAGTTGTTGGTTCTAGCTTTTTCCTTGCATCCTTGGTAACATGACAGTAAATTGATGAACCAAAGATCTTGAAGTGTGCCACATTTGGTTTCTTACCTGCAAAAAAAAAAAAAAAAAACAAAAACAAAAACAAAAACAAAAAACAAAAAACAAAACAAAACAAAACAAAACAAAACAAAACAAAAACAAAAACAAAAACAAAAACAAAAAAACAAAAAACTTTTGTTGTACTCATCCCAAGAATCCGATAAGGACTCTTGCTCTACACATATGCATGCTTCATCCCACAACTGAAACAATAGGCCTTGATCATGTAACATTTCTCGTGCAACTCCCACACTACTTTTGCTCTTCCTTTTAACCACCCCATTCTGTTGTGGGTTATGGGGCGCTATTAACTCCTGTCAAATGCCTTTTGATGCACATAAGTTCTTGAATTCATTCGGCACATATTATCCACCATTATCGCTCCTAAGAGCCTTCATTTTCCTGCTAGTTTTTTCTCAACAAGTTCTTTAAATTCACAAAATTTGGCGAACATCTGATCTTTCTTTTGCATGAAGAAAATGTAGCACTAATGAGAGAAATCATCTACAAATATCACATAATACCTGTGCTTGGTCATGGAGGATGTTGAGAACGATCCACACACATATGAGTGAACTCTTTCAAGGATCGCTTGAGCTCGACTGTCCATATCATGAAAGGTGGATTTGGTGTACTTCCCCAATGTACATCTTTTGCATGTATCTCTCTACTCTAGTGCACCCTTAGGAATTCTTGTAGAAATCTATTGCACGATCTTCAAAGCTCTATGGTGCAAGTGACCCAATATTCTATGCCACAACTCATAGATGTCTCGACTCTGCACCTTCTCTGCATTTGTGCTCAAACTAGCACAGTCTTCGACAACCAATTTGTAGAGGTTCTTCACCTGAACCCTGATCTGATTCACTTGTCCTGAGGATATGTATCAAACGAAATCATTTCCTTTGTTAAATATCACATCGTAGCCACGGTCCTCCAACATAGAAACTAAAACCAAATTCTTCTTCAAACCCAAAACATACATGACATCTTTTAATGTGAGAGGAGAACCAAACTCCCTCTGAAAATTAATATTACCGATGTCGGTCGCACTATACCTTCCATCATCTCCCATTTTGATGTGCATCTGGAGGTCCTTATCCTCCAAGTCACTCAATAATTATTTGTTTTTGGTCATATGGAATGAGGCTCCACTATCCAGATACCACACACTACCCATCACTGATGTCACCATGTAAGTGATGAGGGTGAAATTCAACTCGAATTGTGAATCAAGAGCTTCACATATCGCTCCTCCTAAGGGATTCTTGTCGGCCTTCTTGTGCGGACACTTCGTGGCATAGTGTCCTATCTCATGATAGTAAAAAAAAGTAATCTTCAACAAGTCCTTCTTCTTGTTGCCCTGACTGGAATCTGATTTGGAATGGGATGAATTCCATTTCCCTTTCTTGCCCTTTCTAGCTAAGGCACATTTCTCCCCATCATCATGCTTGGATGAGGATCCATCTCTCGTGTTCCACTGAATCTCTTCTTACACCAAGTTGGACCACAAACACTCCCACTCTGGTAGTTTCTCCCTCCCATTTCCGAATCCTGGTAGATGCGCCAACTCTTGGGAAGGCCTATAAGTGTTAGGCTGACCATATAATCTTCAACAATTGTAACACCAACACTTCCAAGCTCATCCCATCATTTGGTGAACTTGGTCAAGTACTTTGGTATTGTGTTGCCCTTCTCCATCTTTATTTTTATGAGCTCGTCCTTCAGTGCAAGCTTCTTGTGGTCACTATTGTTTTGAAACAGGTCTATCAAGGCCTTCCCCATTGCATATGGAGTCTCCTTACCATGGAGGTTCGAGACAATATGATCTCGAACTACTTCTAGGATAATCCTTCTCACCTTTGCAACACATTTCTCCACTCTTCCGAATCTTGAGCATCAGTTGTTGGAGGCTTAGGAATATCTTTGTCTATGAATTCCTTAAGCCCGTTGTCTTCCAACACTGCCTCCATCCTGTCCTTCCAACTACCCTCAAGGGCATATTTGAGACTCAATCCATAGAAAAACGTTTTGCTGGCTTTGAAGAATGATATTGCAAATTGGATTTCACATGCAAAAGACAAACTTATATTCTCCTCTTCTATAGTGATTTCTGCTCTAATACCATGTAGAAACTCCTTGTAGATTCAAACTAATAATTGTAATTTACTAAAACAATAGAATTGAATCTACTCTACTCATCAACAGAAACATTTAAACGATCACGAACTCACGAAACATACAAGAGAAAGAAGTCAATCAACACATTACACAATTATTTCCTAGAGAAAGCCACAACTAAAAACCCCTTTTATCTATATATTGCATTAGTAATAAAATATGAGAAGATTACAATGCTTTGCTCAAGCCCGAGAAACATCTACGATATCTTTATCTATCTGACATTGTCCTAGACAAGCCTAGGTAATACTTAACCAACTTTCTGCCAGGGGAAATTTTAAGGATGGAAATTTATCTTAAAGTTTAGAAACCTTGGCGATTTTTACTAGTCCCTAATATGCAATCTGTAAAAAATTTGGCAACATTTTAGTAAATATATTCAAATTTTTAGTGGTTTTATATAGTATCTATAAAATATTGGTGATTTTTAAGATAAAATAATTCTATACTATAAAATTTGGGTGAATCATTTTTAGGGAAAATGGAAATTGACGAATCATTTTTTTGGGAAAAAGTATGGAAAATTAGCCTCACTGCGAATATTAGCCCCTAAAATTTTCCTTGTTTTTTGCTTGCCCAAGTCC
The DNA here is from genome assembly GCA_000404065.3 of Pinus taeda. NCBI lineage: Eukaryota > Viridiplantae > Streptophyta > Pinopsida > Pinales > Pinaceae > Pinus > Pinus taeda. Next base: position 100,398 of record APFE031755656.1, on the reverse strand, counting down.
CTATTTCATTATGTTGTTTCCTTGGGAATTAACCCCTATTAATTAGGGAAATTCCTCAATTGGAATTGCACAATCCTCATAGGCCTTCCTCTGACTGCATGCACCACCTATACAATTCAGATGATTAAACAACTGATAGTACACTGTCCCTGAACTCTAATCTCGACTGGGTAACTCTAAAATTTGACATGCATGAGTTATTTATGGGGGAATCATCAGTTCACTGGTTCACCACATGGAGCAACACCCCATTGTCTGACCTCTTACTAGTTCCTCCATCAGCTGGAACTAGTTTAACTGAATTTAACTTAGTTAAACTTAATTAATTAATTACAACCCAAAATAAACTCAACCAGGGCTCCTATAATTTAGGAGACACTCTACATGACTCAAGTTAGACCCTCAACTTGAATTAACTGAGCCAACTATGTCAATTTAACTTAGTTAACTCGTACAAGTTGTCTTGTGATGTGGAATTACAATTTTATTCCTAATTTAATTCAAGGAAAAAATAAATTAGGATTTTCTTGTTGCATTTTCAACACTCTTCGCAAAAATGTGAAGAAGCCATTTTCTAGCAGTGACTCAAGATCCAAGTAAATCTTAGACCTAATCCACTCTGATGTTTGTGGCCTCATGTTGGAAAAATCACTTGGTGGTCATCAATACTATGTAACATTTATTGATGATTACTCCATAAAGACTTGGATATATTTATTAAAGTCTAAAGATGTATTATTTGACAAATTCCAAGAGTTGAAAACTGAAGTTGAGAATATGATATAAAAGAAGATCAAGACCTTGAGATACAATACTGGAGGTGAATATATATCTAAAGAACTTGTGGCCTTTTGCAAAGAAGCTTGGGTTAAGAGGGAGTTGATAGTCCTTTATAATCCCCAACAAAATGGTGTAGCTGAAAGGAAAAACTGATCTATTGAAGAATGTGTAAGATTCATGCTATATGATCAAGATCTTCCCAAATTCTTACGGGGAGAAGCCTCTATGACAACAATCTACATTCAAAATAGAATTCCTCAGAATTCTTGGCAACATAACTCCAAAAGAAGTATTTGCTGAAAAGGAACTAAATGTTGATCACCACATAATTTTTGGATGTCCTGTTTACATTCATATTCCCAAGGACAAGAAGAAGAAGTTAGACCCTATAGGTATGAAATGAATCTTTGTTGGATACAAAACATCATTCAAAGCATATATAATCTACATCAAGGAACAACATCGTATTGAAGTAAGTAGAGATGTCACATTCAGTGAAAGTGTTGTATACAAGAAGTCCAGATATATCCACATTGACTATGATGAAGAAGAAGGACTTATCTTTCCCAATGAAGAGAGTCCAAGGAAAATCAATTCTCCAGAACCTATAGTTGATCATCATGAAGAACCAGAAGGACCAAGTGAACTTGTACAACTTTTCATCCTTCCATAAACTCGTAAGAGACCTGTTTGCCTTAGAACAACACTAAAAGAAGTTGAAGGACATGTAGCCCCAAGAGGAACATTTAGAGAAAGAAAGATACCCAAAAGATACTCTGGTTATGCAACATATATGAACAAAATCATTGAAGCAAAACCTACTAGTTATGAAAAGGAGGTTGAACATAAAGTATGGAAGAATGCAATGTTGGAAGAATACCAATCAATAATGAAGAATGATGTTTGGGAAATCATTCCTAGACCAAAGGATAAATTAGTTGTGACTTCCAAGTGGGTGTACAAAATCAAGCATGCAACTGATGGGAGTATTGTCAAATACAAGGCAAGATTTATGGCTAGAGGATTCTCTCAACAAGAAGGAATTGATTATGATGAAACATTTTCTCCTACAACTAGGTATATGATAATTACAACTCTCATCTCTATTGCAACTTCTATGGAATGGAATATACATCAAATAATTGTAAAGACTATTTTTCTTAGTGGCACAATTGATGAGGAAGTATACATTGAACAACCTCAAGGATTTTAAGTCCATGAAAATGAATCATATGTACATAGATTGAAGAAAGCTCTTTATGACTTAAAATAAGCCCCTAGAGCATGGTATGTCTGAATGTATGTTTATCTAATAAGACTTGGTTTCGTCAAAAGTACTGGATACTTGAACCTCTACATCAAGGTAATCAAGAACGAGCCTGTGATCATATTGTTATATGTGGATGACTTACTGATAACATGCATGGAGCATCTTATTCATTAATGCAAGACGGAACTAGAACTTGCATTTGACATGAAAGATCTTGGACTAATTCACTATTAACTGGGACTTAAAGTTTGGCAGAAACTTGGTGAAATTTATCTTGGTCAAGAAAAATATGTGATCAACATTCTACATAAATTTTGGATGATGGATAGTAAACCCATGACAACACCCATGATTACCAATTTAAAGAAGCCAAGAAGTTCATATTAAGTTTTTTTGATCCATCATCTTACCAACAACTGATTTGTTCTCTGATGTGTCTCATGAATTCCTTGGTTCTATTCCAACATACAAGCAATGCGAGCCTTGATCCCAAATAGTTTTGTAAAACACTTTTTAGCATCTCCCAAACTCCAGGTGAAAATTTCATTCAGGTGTTTCCGCAAACAGATTATTGGCTTCCATCCCACTCGTGTGTTTAAAATCCCCATGAAGCCATGCGAGCAAAAGAGTCCCTCGAAATCCAACTTGAGGTGGACCAACGAAGGCTACTGTAGATCCTTTGCTATCCGTGTCAAGCCCCTCATATGGAGCCTTTGGATCCTTAGCTGAAGGCAAGCAACATGAGATCGTCATGGAAAACCTAGGAGCCTTGCTTGACTGGGAAAATATGTCAAACACTTTGCGGTCTTTCCCAAACCTCTAGTGAAAATCGCGATCAACCATTTCAACAAACACTTTGTAGGAAACCTTCTCGCTCACGCATTTGTCACTCCCAAATTCCCTCACAAGCTTAAAGGCCCCATTAAAGACAACACATGGTGAGCCATCAGGGTTGGTAAAGGAATCTCCCCGGTCGCTCTAGTCCCCACATATTTTGAGCTTACCTCCCCCAACCCGAAGGCGATGGACAAGTGTATGACTAGAATAACATCAGAGGTGGCATAACGAATCCCTACAACCATAAATGCAGAAGCACGATTTGAAGACCAAGAACATTTCCACCGCAAAGATTGACTGACAACTTCAATCAACACAATTGCTTTGGGGTTCCTTCGACCCACATAACGCACATATAAAATTGACGCATATTCAAGCCAATTCCTATAAAATTGTAAAAGTTAGATAAGTATTTACCTATTAAATATTTTTTGAATACTATAGTTTATTTATTCTATGTTTTGAAGTTTTTTTGGGTATATATTTTTTAGTCAAATTTGTTTGAAATTTAGCAGGGAATTGCTAGAATCATAAGTTTGATTTATGAACTTTGCACAATTCAAATGTCCCAAGAGTTTCTCTGGGAACGAAATCCATTTATGCGTTTAAAAATGCATTTAGAAAACAAAAAATCATGATCTAATAAAAATATATTTTGCTGAATTCAAATAAAAAAACTCCAAAACATATAATAGTTAGACAATGCCCTTTTTAAATTAGTTTTTTAAAATTGTAAGAGTTAGTGATTTGATTTATTATTGGAATATTTTTTGAATTATTTTTATAAAATTACAAAAACTAATATATTGATTTAGAGTGTTTTAAAAGTTTTTATAATATTAAAATATGTAAATTTAAATTAGATGATAAATTTTTAAATCAAAGTAGAAAAGATGAATTAGTAACTAGTTTTGGACTAGGCCCAAGATCAAACCTTCTTCCTACCACTATAACATCAAAAGTATATCCAAGAGGTAGCAAGTTAGTTATACCAATAACTTATGATTTAGCAAGCACTGAGACCCACACCATCTAAGTGGACTCTATCTCAAGAGGTGTGTATTCTTTGAGCCTTATCACAATGAGCAAACATGTCACTCTATGGGAATCAAAACCAATTACTAAAGTTAAACCCAATGAGAAAATATTGGGCAATATGAGTGAGGATCTAAGTGGATACTCTTGCATTCCATAATGGACTTCCTCAAGCCTTTAAATTGGATTCATCATAACAAATACCATGGAAGAATACTTTGGGCAAAACCATGGGTTGTGTTATCACTCAAAATTTCAACAGATTGTGATGGTGAAAACCCCAAGGCAACCTCTAACCACTTTAGGATTGGAAGCTGACCCTTCCAATATAGAGAGAGATCTCTCTTTGACTCTGATACTCAAGGTCACTACAATAACAAGTCATTCATATGCTTGTTGGCCAGATTGAATGTTAAAGAGTGACAAATTTGGTTGGAAAGAGAGAAAATAGACCATTGGGCATGGAGTCAAAAAAGATATATCAATTTAAAATCTTCAAGTATGGGTACATGAACATGTAAATATCAGAGGCATGGGATACAATATTCCATTAGACATTAAGCTTTGCAGGATGGTAGTTGAAAAAGGGATCATAGTCCATTAAAAGAGAGCATAATCAAATGAATTTTGTTTAACTTTAGAAATAATGGCGATACTTGAATGTAATGAAGATAAAGAGTGTAACATGAATTCTATCTCATAAACCTTCATTCAAATACATACAAGAATAACATTTAATGGAAAGAGAGAAGGATAAAACAAGCACTTAGAACACAAACTGTGTAATATTATAACAAGAATCTCTGAAATTTGTCCAACTCCTTATGCTTAGAAGATGCTATTGATATTAAAAAAATCTAAGTACAATACATCATGTTCTTTTTACTCAAAAATGCCAACCCCTGGTTCATTTTCATAAACAACTTTATAGAAAATTACATTCTGATCAAGACCCAAAGATAATGGATCTAAAATCTCTTCATCTATTTTTAGCTTGCTAAATCAAAAAATCAAGGAGGAGATAATATATGACCCCCAAGTCAAATTAGTGAGGTGGCTTTCCAACTGAACATTGATTGGATGTTTTTTTAAAAATAGAAAAAATTAATTCTTGCGAATTTATGAAAAATAGGCTCCAAATATTCCTTCGTACCACCTAAACTGTGATAATTGTGTAAAAACTAAAAAAGGTTTTTGTAAATAATCTCATTCCTAATAGAAACCTCTTTCATATTTGAAAAAATCATTTTTAGATCCTTAAAAACAATGCCCAAAGTTAATGACTAAAATACGGAATCATTTAATATTTAAATATGGAAAATTAGGCTGCAAAGATTCTTTTGTATCCTCCAAACCATGGCACCTGTGTAAAAAATGAGAGAAAATTTTGTAAATGGGTCCGTTCCCACCAAAAACCTCTTTTGGTTTTAAGAAATTCATTTTCAATTGTTCAAAATCTGCTATTGAAGATGATGGCTAAAATAGTGAAAAAACAATGCTATTAGCATAGCAAAAACATTTCACAGTGCCCCTTTTAGCACAACAAAAACATTTCATAGTGTCTGTTTCATACATCGATATGAAATCCTTCTCTTTTGACTTTTCAGTCACATTCAAAACTTGCATTGACTGCGAATTAGACACAAAACTCCATGTACCTTGACACTTTGATGCTGTAGGCTTCATTTTTTAATCCACAAAAGTCTATTGTCTTTGAAAATAAATCCATAAAAAGGGAACCTCATGATGACTAGATAAAAATTGTGACTCAAACTAGTTTTTCTACCCTAAGGCTCTTTTGACATAACCTCCACAGGCTCAAAAGTAACTTAAAAATGCTTAAGGCATCACTGTTTTCCAATAAGTTTTCAACTTTTGCAAATGTGAAAAACAATGCTAACAGGTTGTAAAAACTTGGAGCCAAAAAACTGTCAAATGTAAATTATTAATTTTATTAAAAACTTGGAGCCAAAATAATGTCAACTTTTAATTATTAATTTTATTTTATTTTTTAATTTTCTGCCTTTATGTTGACCAAGTCATAATGTTTATGTTGATATTACACCATCTCTTCCATATTAGGCTAGAAAGTGCCTCTCGGTTCAATTAGGTGGAAGAGAGAGATTTAATATCCAATGAATATTCTAGAATATTCTTATTAGTATGCATAGATGAAAGGTTGAAACTTATTTCAAAAATAGCTATGCCCTTTATGTCCTTTTAACTTTTTTCATATGACATAAGCCCAACAATTTTCTTTCTAGTCTTATGAAGCAAGACTCAAGTGTACAAGTTAAGCTTGGAGATGATGCCAATGACTCTATAGTTTTTTGGGTCCCAAACTGTTAGGGTTGTTTTAATGCCCTAAATGATGGTTTTTGGCCATTCAAGGGGCTGCGGGTTGTGATGCAATGAATCGGATATGGCCAAAAATTAAAATTCTCAAATAGTTCTTTCCAATGAGTTACTATGTGCCTAAAACAAAGATTGCATGAAAAAGTTGCGCCTTCGAGAAGTCGATGTCCAACTAACCACCTTAGGGCCACAAACCTTTTGGTGCTTCATCTTCTAGGGTTAGGGTTTTAGACCCTTAAGGTTTTTTTCTTTATGTTAAAAGACCATTATTTCAACCTCTTGTAATAGCTTTGCAAATGAGTGTAGCCTCCATCTCTGTATCTCTTCAAAGATAAGTTACCACCATTCTAGCTAGTTTGTGTTCTACAACATTTTGCTATTTTATTTATTAAAATAAGTTGGGTTATATATGTTTGTGGGGTTCACATACCATGGAGATTGGTGACTCTACATTTGTACCAAATAGATCTACTCAAAGAGATCAATTCATTCCATATCAACCATGGAGCCCGACTTGAGAGAATTAAACCTATCACCTCTCAATAACAAAAATGCTTTTAACAATGAAAACTTGACCAATTAAACTAATCATTGAAACTAAATTTTATATTATTATTATAACCAAATATATTTTATTTCACATAAAATTTCTCACCTTTATAATTACAAATTATTTAAAAATTAATAGTATATATATATATATATATATATATATTATTTCATTTAATAAAAAATATATACCAACATTTTTATAAAATTAAAATAATTTTTACCAATGAATTAAAAATAAATAAATTTATAAGCAATTTTAATATACAACTTGCAGGTATGATAATAATGTTAGTTCTCAATGTGATCAGTTAAAAATGTTCCTTAATTTGTAATTGCAATTTTTCCATTATCGGTTAATAATGCCCTTACATTACGATTTTTTGTTGTGATTTGGGTTTTTTGGGTGGATTTGGAATTTTTTTATTTATTTAAATATATAAATAAGTTTATTTTTTTTAAATTTCAAGGATTATATAATTCAAATTTATTATTCTCAAAAAATTTCTATTAAATTTTAAACAAAATTGTCCAAAAATATACTGAACCACCAAAATGTTTAATTAAACTATGGTCGGCTTAAACGGTATTCTAGATTTTAATTAATTGTTTATTTAATGATAAACGGTTATAATCCCAGATTAAAGCAAAGGTAAAATACCTTTTAACCATTTAAATTAGGTTCCGCTACTCTAACGTCCACCTCAATTTAGATTCGCTATTCCGGATTCATTTCAGCATTTCCATTCGCACGCTAGTTATCTGTTTCTGGTTCGGTTCAAAGAGTTCCTGGTCTTTAATGCGCTCTGCCATCCTAATACCCAAATAAACGAAATTGCTTAATCTGGTTCGTGTGGACGCTCGTTTTGTGGGCCTTTCTATTATCTGTTTACAGTATCAAATACTTTCATAAAAAGGCCGTTGTCATCCATTCAAATTCAAATTCGAATTCGAGCGGGACAGAGTTTTATTATTAATTCATTGTCTCGGTTGTTAGCTGGAGGTTTATTTTGATTCAAGGGGGTGCTCTCTGCACTTCTATTGACAGGATTTGGAACTTCAGGCAGCAGCCTAGCGTACACAGTGCCTAGCAACACATACAATAATGGGTGCTTCTCAGAGCCGGCGAGGAGGCCTAGATAGCTCAGATTCTGAATCAGAAAATGGGGAGTTTTCTCCTAATTCAAATGGTTTCCATTCTCCCACGGGTAGCACCCCAGGAGACCACAGATCGAGCCCCACTGTCAATGGCCTCGGTGCAAGATTTACTTCTTTGTCCCTTAACAGCTCGCCTCAGGTGGACAACGATGCCCTAACAGTTAAATTATATCGACATGTCGGAGGCAACTCCAAAGAAGCCAAGTGGGCCGTCTCCGATAAACTGGTGAGCTGCAAGTTTGTCCGAGAAGGCGATGAAGACGATGATGGTACAGACGAAGAAGGGGATATCAAGAAGAAGAGCTTTAATAGTTGGTTGCTGAAGGTGGGCTTGAAGGTTCGGTCTCGAGTGGATAACCATTTACAGATTCAGATGTTTGATGAGCAATTGAGGGTTGATTTTGTTAGCCAAGGAGTGTGGGCCATGAAGTTTCTGAGCCCAGAAGACTACAGAGATTTCGTTGCGGAGTTTCAAAATTGCATGTTTGAGAATACTTATCTTTTGGAAGCCACAGAAGAGAACAAGGTCAAAGTATTTGGTAAGGATTTTCTGGGTTGGGCCAATCCTGAGGCTGCTGATGACTCTGTCTGGGAGGATGCAGAGGAGGAGCAACCCCAATCCCAAACCCATTCGGACAAGAATTTGAGAGAAGAGTTCGAAGAGGCGGCCACAGGTGGTATCCAGAGTTTAACCATGGGTGCCCTAGACCACAGTTTCTTGGTAAGCGAGTCTGGCGTTGAGGCTGTTAAGAATTTTCATTATGGGATTCAGGGCAAGGGCATGGTTGTCCCTTTCAGGAATGGGGAACTTGGGAGCCGGGGCTCTTCTTCTTTTTCTACTCCCAAGAAAGCACTGCTAATGAGGGCGGAAACCAACATGCTTCTTATGAGCCCTGCAAATGAGGGAAGGCCCCATTCCACTGGTATTCACCAGCTTGATATCGAGACTGGCAAGGTCGTCACAGAATGGAAATTCCAGAAAGATGGAGCCCCTGTTACAATGAGGGATGTCACCAACAATAGCAAGAGTTCCCAGCTGGATGCCTCCGAGTCCACCTTCTTAGGTCTCGATGACAACAGGCTCTGCAGGTGGGACATGAGAGTCAGGCACGGCAATGTTCAGGATATTGACAGCCCTGTGTTGAATTGGGAGGGCGGGCATCAGTTCTCCAGAGGGACAAATTTCCAGTGCTTTGCCTCAACCGGTGATGGGTGTGTGGTGGTTGGTTCTGCTGATGGGAAGATCCGCCTCTATGGAAAGACTTCCATGAGAATGGCTAAGACAGCATTTCCGGGCCTTGGATCGCCCATCACACATGTCGATGTCACCTATGACGGGAAATGGATTCTTGGCACCACTGACACTTATTTGATTCTCATCAGTACTCTTTTCACTGACAAGGATGGGAAGGTGAAGACAGGTTTCAGTGGTAGGATGGGGAATAAGATTGCAGCTCCAAGACTACTCAAGCTAACTCCGGTCCATTCCCATCTTGCAGGAAAGAAGAACAAGTTCCACGGCGGCCAGTTCTCTTGGGTAAGTACCATAGCCCTAACTGCTTAGCATTTTAGGTTTCAAATCCTTATTATAGAATATTTTATCTTTGGCTTTATTTGGTTTTTAGATGCTTCCTACTACTCTCCTGTTTAAGCTAGGCGGCCGGGCCTCTACCAGGGGATTCTTTCCCTTTACCATGGATGATAGGAGATCAAGGTTTCCTAGTTTTGTGCTGTCATTCCTCCAGGATCATATAGCTGGGTAGTTCTGTGCTGTCATTCCCCAGGATCATATAGCTGGGTCCACCCAACCCCTGTTAGTGCCTTAGATATCTTCTGCCAAAACATCGGCTATTTCACAGTGATTGATAATGGCGAGCCCATACCTAGGTCCCCTCCCTTTCCCTCAGTAAAGGGGACCTGCAGGACCCTCTCCTGTGCAGCCACAAGATCCTCAGTCTCTGGATCTCTTATTGTAACGTGAAATTATTTTATCTTATTATCATTTTGCCACAAGTGTGCCCTTTATCAATGTGGGAATATTACGATGTAATGTAGCCAGCTGAGAACACCTTGAGGAAGATCTTTTTGTTTAAGAAACTATGGTTGGGGAATATATATTCCCCAAACCACCTTGCTCTTATCCAATATAAGATCATTAAAACGCAGTGTAGCCCGCATTCAACACCAAAGTCACTTGTCATTGATTTGCACCTGGTCTCAACTGCTTGAAATATCTTCTTTGAATGGCTGAGATGGCTCATGCAGGGTGAAACGTGTTTCTAGGTGATTGCTCTTATCCAATATAAGATCATTACAACGCAGTGTAACCAGCATTCAATACCAAAGTCACTTGTGATTTGATTTGCACCTGGTGTCAATGGCTTGAAATATCTTCTTTGCATGGCTGAGATGGCTCATGCAGGGTGAAACGTGTCTCTAGGGGATTGTGAAACACCCTTACTTTGCCATCTCACCACAAATCTCTATAACGAAGCCTCTGTTAATGATTTCAAATGGTTTTAGAATAATGTGCATTAAGGAGTTGTAAAATTCATTCATATATATATATATATAAACCTTGAATATTTTAAATGGTAAGAGCTTTATATCTGTTATTTTTTTTCCCAGTGCTTAACAGCATCCAAGACAAAATGGATCTATGTTATTCTATTAAGGGCCCTTTTCAGAAATTTTCCTATCAATTTTGACATATTGAAAATTCAGTGTTTCACAGAGATACATTCCTCATGTTTTCCATGCCTTGGAGTGGGGTGCTTGGGGAAATGTTTCCCCAATGTGAAGGACTTGTTTTCCCAAAAGGGACGTCTCTAGGCAGAATTACCAGCTAAAGATCATTGTGTTTTGTCCCCTCGCTGTCAGTGGGACTGGCAACCCATAGAAACAAGTCATTTTTCTTATGCTTGGAAATTGCATGCATATGATTACATGCTTTGGCCATGCACTTGAGATGTTCGTGTTATTTGGAATGTTTTTAGTATTTACCTCTTTTGACCATATCGATGTCTTTTGAGTGTTTAATGAATCCCGGATGTGCTCAAGTTTTTTGCGGCCAGTTGATCATGGTTTCCATGTCTGTAATAAATTTGTTCTTGTATGTATATTTGAACTATTTTCAAAGAATCTGATGCCTTTACTATTCCACAATTTTACCCCGAGTTAGTCGCATACTTTCTAGAATGATTTGTGTGCAGCTTTCTAGCTTTCTATTCAATCTTGTTTTCTGTATGATGTGATCATTTCTCTTGTCAATTTTTCTGCTCTAGATCATCACATGTCATATGAAGTGCCTGGATTTTTTCTTTCCTAGATAGTCACCAAATTGGCAGCAGCCTTTTAATTTTCTGAGATAATAACTGGTCCAAACCAGGCAATAGTCATTCAGATTCTAATATGCTGTACTACTGCTTTTATAATAACCAAGTGTTTGGTTTACTATCCTTATATCGTTACTACCTAAAATTTTATGCTTTTTAGTTATTTCCTACTTGAATGGAACTACACATCTTACTCAATTTTTTTGAGTTTATGTAGCATCGTCACAATCTGCAAATGAAAGCTCAAGAGATGTGTCTGACACTATTTTTGTTTCTCCAGGTTACGGAGAGTGGAAAGCAGGAACGGCATCTTGTTGCTAGTGTTGGTAATTTTACTGTCATCTGGAACTTCAAACAGGTTAAAAACAGTAATCACGAGTGCTACAAGAGCCAAGAGGGGCTGAAAAGCTGCTATTGTTACAAGGTTGTTCCAAAAGATGAATCCATCGTAGATAGCAAATTCATGCATGACAAGTTTGCTATTACAGATAACCCAGAGGCTCCGCTGGTTGTTGCAACACCCAAGAAAGTGAGCTCTTTCAGCATAGCAACCGGGCAATAATACCATTCTTTTCATTCTTATTTTTAGAAGATTTCTCCATTTGTCATTCTTCAGTGACAAACAACTTCTTTCTTGGAACATTTGCGCACATTTTCTTGTCACAAACATTGTTAACTGTTAGGTCACTGTCATGTGCCTAAGATATGTTCTTTGGTTCACGATGATTGGTGAACGAATGTAACATTTGTTTTTCTATACGTGCTATATTTCCATGCCAATTCCATCTTCTACTTCCATGAAGATGTCATAGCATTATGCTTGGTACTATTGCAATTTTGTTTTTTAAAGATACGTTCACAATCATAACAAAAATATGAATTTGCTTGTAGAGCTGGTTTGATATTTCCAACCACTTCGTTCATCTTTGTTAGACATGCCTGTTGTGAGTTTTGGTAGACAGTATTACAATTTTCAAAAGGGTTGCCAAGTAGGACCACACAACAATTTATCTATAATGTTTTTGTGGATTTGCAAGTTATAACTTGAAGCAGCAACTAATATTAAGAGGGTGGATGTTGATACTAATTTATGGCATGTTGTAAAATGTATTTTGTGTTAGAACATGTGGTATTTTTTGCTTGAATTATCAAAATATTCTGTGTACAAACAACTTGCTAATGATAGCAGAATTGATAAAATAAAATAATAATGTTTGAGTGGAACATTACTAGAATGCTTGCAAGAGAAACATGAAAAGTGGTCAATAATGGTTTTTAGTTTGATCACAAATAGTTGCTGTGTGTACACACCAATCTACCTCTCTCTATATATATATGGAAAACCTTATGGGATCCCTCACTCTTCCTCACAATATTGAGATTGAGGGTGGCTCAACTGCCAACCACGACAGCGGCTGGTAAGTCAGCAGGACTCTGACTCACTTACTGAAGTTCTCACGGTGAACCGTGCCTTGAAACAGCATATTCAAACTGGTTGTGCTAACCAACTGGACTTCAAATACTTGCATATATGCAATAATAATAGAACTGAATGTTCTCTTATTTTTAAAATCAAATTGCAAAATTTAGTCTGAGTTTGAGAACCACAGAAGTGGAGGTACAAGTAAAGCTATTATTGGGAACTTTCAAGAGCAGGGATTGCCGATCAGATTGCTGATTAATGTGTTTTGTGAGATTACGCTGTTACGTAAGTTTTGACAATTTAGCATGGATAATAGATGGAGGAGATTTATTTTCCTTGGTTGCTAAAGTATATCTGGTTCAAATATGGTAGGTGCCTGGGTTCCAAACGCTGGCAAATTGGTCAGTCTGTTTACATTGTATTTAACCTGAGATATATGCTTCTCACATACTTTTCAGGAGGGGTGGCAAATAACTGAAGAAATCAATAGAGTTTTACTGTGAAAGACTATCCAGGATTTTATTTAGTTCTTTGGTAGGCAACCTGTGCTTATGTTCAGATTTGAATGTATGTTTATGGTTTAGTCACTCTGGTCTCTTGGCTAACTTGATTTTTAACGGAAACATTATTTTCCCTTTTAACGGAAACAAAGATTCATAAGGATAATTAAAAAACAGCCTTAGCTTTAGGCATAAAATTTACACAGCCATGGGAGTTATTCAAAATTCCTTGAGATTATTAAACAATTCCAAGTTGCAGGAATTGTGTAGTATAGGATTTCATTAGATTCTAACTTGACCCATCGGGAGGATTGACTGGAATTTCCTCACCATTGATTTTTAGTGTTCCTTGATTTTTACGGCCAGATTTGCAGCCTTGTTTGGTTCAATGTTATTTTCTCTTAAAACATCATAGAAGCTCTCTGTGGAAAAAGATTGGATTAAATATATGGAAGCCATTTGTGTGCCTGGCAGGATGATATCTTTGTGCATGTGACGTCACCGTGAGTACTCAATTGACTAATTTTATTTTCCTTTGCAAACTTTAATCCCTAATATAACCCATAAATTTTAGCCAAATTTTTGGTTCGAATACCTAGGCTCTTATGAAATATATCAAACCCGCTACATTTGCCATTCCAGGATTCTGATTGGAAGCTTCATCAAAGAAGAGAAAACGTATGGTTTGATTTGTTTTCCATTTATGGAATACTTCTTGCTTCAGTCTGATTTTCCAATTTGCACTCAAGATGATTTAATTTTCCTTTACTCTAATAGAAGCTTCATGTATGTTAATTTGATGAGCAATTCCTTTTCCTATGCTTTTAGTGGTTGAGGGATGGAAAGACTGAGAGGTTTGACCTTGATATATTCAGCAAGGAGGTTTATGGCCTTGTTAGTTAGTATTTCAGGTTTGGAAAACTCTTACCTAAATATGGCTTGGTTTTTGGCTAGCCGCACTTTGCAGATTATATACTTTGGAAGGGCTTCCCTAATTCTCTTTAGGAGGTTTGTTTTGAAACTAGCTTTGTACTTATAAGCCCACTTTCCAAGTAGACATATTTGTGATTTTGATTGGTGAAGATGGTGTACAAATAATGGTAGGATGTGTTAGCAAAAATGTTGTGTGAACTTGCATTCCTAGAATGGATGCATCTATAGTCTCTATATCTTCGATGCATAGAGTGCACCTAGATGGACTTGTATGCCCTTTTTTGCTAAATATTTTGCAGTTAAAATCCATCCATGTGTTAGTATCCAACAAAAATATATTTATTATAGGGAGCTTATTAGTGTACCAAATTGTTTTCCAAAGTGCAGATTTTGGAGATAGTGCAATTTCTATAAGGTAAGCTTCGTAGCCCTTCTTCACTACATATCTAGGGTTGGGTTGGCCTTTGTCTGGGAGCACATCCATCAAGAAGAGTTTCTATTTGTTGGCTTACAATTGTGTGTCCTTTTGGCACATCAACTAAATTCCATTTCCACCACTAATGATCTGCCTTCCACATGGAAATATCAAAGAGTGACATAATATTTTGATTCCAACTAGAATTTTAGTGTCAAGTTTTTTCTTTGTATTAATGGTTCTTTCCCATTACATTATTTTTCTATTTGTTGGCTTAGAATTGTGAGTCCTTTTGGCACATCAACCAAATTCCATTTGCACCACTAATGATCGGCCTTCCACATGGAAATATCAAAGAGTGACTTAATATTTTGAGTCCATGAGATTTGTGGGCTCTAACTATAGACCATTTGATTAATTGGAATCTCTTGCTATTTGTTTCTCCCTGCTGCCTTAAGACTTTGCATATCTCCTTTGCTAACTATTGCTTTATACCTCTTGGAGCCAATAAGGCTGAACATTGATATATTGGCAAAGATGAGAGGAGTGCCTTTATTATTAGCATGACTCAACTTATTGGATTTAACCAACGAGTTCCCCTTGAACAAATTTGGTCTTTTTTATTAACGGTCTCCTACCACAAGTTAGAGGAAGAGGTGTAAAGACAAATAAACATCCTTAAATATGTAAAGGAATTCCAAGAAGCTTTAAAAGGAAATTTAAATATGTTGGAGGGAAGTATCATTGAGCTTTGACTTACATACCAAATGTATATTTGATTTTTTTTACTAGCCATCCAAAAGCTTGAGTAAACGAGTCCAAATTTTTCTTGAATCTATTTGCTATGTTCTTTTAAGCTCCCCCCCAATAATAATGTGTCTTCAACAAATTGCGAATGATTAATACTTTCAACTCCCCCAACCGTCCTAATATTGAGGAGGAATCAATTTGCTTGGTCAACCTCTACTCTCCTATTAAGGGATTCCACCACTATAATGGCCATCCTTGTCTTAAGCCTCCGTTTTCTTTGAAAATGTTTGCTGATTGTCTATTAACTAGAGGGCATATCAAACGTGTTTGCCATATCTAAAAATTGAAAATAAATAAAAAAATGTATTTCTTGATACTTTTGAGTAGATCCACATTAGAAAATTTTATTATTTTAACTTTTATTTTATAATTTTCCTTAGGAGACTCATTTCAGAGCTCAAGATTTCCCTAATGGTTGTTTGTTGATATTTGATTAACATTATTATTTCAAAGTCTGTCTTTAACTTGCTTATGAAAATATGTTGTATTCTTATCCCCTTCATTTAGCGATAGGCTCCTAGACTTCATATCCAACTCATTTCTTCCAATTTGAAGGATTTTTCTTTTCTTCAGAAAACCTTTCTCATTTAAATCTTCTTAATGACCTGCCCTTATTCCATTTTTATTGGAATCTCTAAATTTCATTGCTTTCTTGCACCTTTATTTTTGGGGGAAAATGACATGTTTTTACCCATTCCTTGAGAGCCCTTCTTGTGCTCTTCAACTTTTTCTCTCATATATGGATAGGGGATCCCATCATCCATTGATTCCAAATGTTCCTTATTATTTCTATCACCTTGTTGTTCAACATAGCCAAAGAGGATAGTATCGAAAAAGTATTGATCCATAATCAACAATCTCCTTAAATTGCAATTGTATGGGCTTATGATTAGAGACTGCCCATGGTATTACGTTTGAATTAGCCATGTATTCACTCTCCAAAAATGAGTTATGTATAAAAAATGTGCCCAAGTACCAAACTTTTATTCATAGAATGTACTTACCCTAATGAGGTTCAACACCCAAAAAGTCCAAGGAGGAAATAAAGCCTTCCATCATTTTTCTTAAGGTATATTATACTATTCTTACACCCCTTTTTTCCTTCTAATTAAGAGTAGTATTGAAATCCCTTGCTACTACACAATTATTCCAATAATTCGTCTCTTTTAGAGAATATAGAGAGTCCCATTGGTACACTTTTTATACATAAGTTGTTGGCATGTATACATTGATTAGATTGATCTCTTTTGTTGTTTGCAACTTTTAAATACTAGTTAAGAACCAATGTTGTGAGTGTTGATTGTAATTTATTTTCCATACTGGGCTATTCCACATAGTGCAAATTCCTCCTAAAGCTCTTGTAAAATTAACTGCTTTCCTTTTAGTGTTTTTTAGAGTTTGTTTCTTCTATGAGTGGATTCATTTGTGTTAATTTTTCTTAGGGCTATATAGTTTTTTTTCTTTAGATAATTGCATTTCATCATTTAAATATATTGAATTCGCCCCACATCATCATAACATCATTAGTAACATATGCAATTATATAGGAAGAACAATATTGTCATAAATGCAACGAAACATAAAGGAACAATAGAAGAAAATCATTTAGACATAGAGGCACCAGGATTTGTCAGAGACCAGGGAAAAACCCACAAGAGGAAAACCCTTTCAAATTCTTCTTATTAGATTGTCATAAAATGTTCAGCAAAGAGAGTACAATAATCCAATTCTTCATTCACAAGAATATTGAGCAAAACCAAACAATCTATATACAAAATTATGAGTCCAACAACAACATTGATCATAGACAAATTTCCCAGCCACCTGTCAAATGAAACCCTAGGTTCCAGCCACACAGAGACAAAGATCACGCATGCGGGTGAAACGTTTCAAATGCAAGGACAAGTTTGCATGCATACCATAACTCTTATCTGCAAATGCAAGCTTCAGACCTTGTAATTTCCACGAACTAACTTCAGACCCATGCGAGCCAAGCCAAATTAGAGAAGAAGAAGATGCTTGATGATGATCTCCAAATGAGGGTCACTTCACTTGTATTTATAGGCTTCCAAGGGTGCCCAATTTCTCTTTTAGGTCTGACCTGTGCTTTTGAGCACATGTGGGCTTCCATGTTAAAAATCTATTTTTCCTTAACCAAATTAAATTCTTCCAAGGGCTAGGAGGGGCATTTCTTAATGAGGAAGATTGCCCAAACGAGGGAAGTTGTCCTTGAGCTGCCAAATTAACAATCCCTCTCAGCTAAGGGGGAATTACTGACTGCAACATATGTCCCATCACAAATATCTTGTCATGATCAAATGTCTTCTTTGCTCATCTCTATTCATCTCTGTTCATCACTGCTCATCCTTGCTCATCTCTGCTCATCCTTTCTTATCTCTGCTCATCCTTGCTCATCTATGCTCATATGTTGAATACTCTCAAATCTAAAAGAAGAAGAATTTGACATCAGAGGGGAGCCAAGCTACCACCCTCTATCCATCGGGGAGCCATTGCTACCACCTAGAACCACTATCAGTAGGGAGCCCAATGCTACTACTTGTGAATCTCTTCTAGTGGGGAGCCCAATGCTACAACTCGGGAAAATCATCATCGAGGAGTTCCAACTCAACCCACATCATAGTTGGGGAGCCCAATTCAATCCTCAACAACATCAAAGAACTTAGCTCAATCTGGAACAACATCAAGGAGCCCTTCTCAACTTGCAACCACATTGAGGAGCCCAACTCAACCCTCTATCGAAATACTGTTATCACTCTAAAATTTCCCTAGAGTTGTTATCTTGTGTCAAAAAAAATATTAGAGGTAACCACAAACTTACTTTTGAGATCAGGATCTAGCCTTCCTAATTCTCAGAGAGGGCTCTCTCTTTATGATTTAACTTTGTTGAGTTAATTGATTTTAGGCTAGTTATTTAAGCTTTTGATTGGGTTTTGATTTTGATTTGGTGGTGGAATCACTGACTTAGATGTATAGAAGGATGTCCTTTACCATTGGGCTATGGGGTCAAGTGTCAAGAAAACATGACTGAATCAAGTTCTAAAGATAGTGTTTACAGGGCAAGGTAGCTGAGTAAATTTAGATCTTTTAGGCTGGAGGGTAAAGTGGTTTTCATTCGGGGTCAAGGAGCAGTTAAGGGTTCCTCAAATTGGATAATGAGGGAAATGATAGAGTTCAATCGAAACTAGGGAGCAATGAAGGATTCCCTACTCTGGATATCAGAAGAAAACATTAAAATGAATAACTATCCAGGACAGAGTGTACTTAAACAAATTCTGTAATAATATTCTAGTTATTTCATTCAATTTAGATAACATGCACGTATGTGAAACACTTAAGTAGATAACAATTTGACAAACAGAAAATGCTTCACTAAAGTGGCTCAACACATGAATCCTGTAATGCAATGCCTTTATTACTCAGTACAGTCTGCTGACTTGAAAAAATGGTACAATGAACCCTTAGGTTTCAGATCAATACAACTATAGAAATGTTAAGCAATCCACACTCTATACTTCGAATTATGAAGTATAAAATAGTTACAAAATATCCTAAACTGTTTTTTAGGATTTATTCAAGGAAAAATAAATATCTTCATGTAAGAAGATAGAGACAGATATGTAACTGCTGCAAGCTGTCCTTGTTTATTTGGCTCTGCCGTCAGATCTTTTGTTGCCTTTTCTCCTCTGCAGTTTGTCTTCCACGCTGACTGTTCTTTTACTTTGCCTTTTGACTGATACTCTTTCATTTGATACTCTTTGACTTAGCCGATCCGCTGCTTTTCTTTCACTGCTCTGTATCCACTGTTTACCTTGCATTTTCACACCTAATCATCAAGATTGGGTGAATGTAATGTAAATAAATAATAAAGAATATGAACAATCATCGGGAGATGAAGTGAACAGTCTCTCCCTTATGTATATAATAAAGACCAACCTGAAGGAATAAAACGAATTAATTTGTGGAGTTACTACCTGGTCTAACATGGTATCAGAGTAGGTCCTGTTTTTAGTATTCCTGCCTTTGTAACTCCATTTCCTGCCTATTTTCCTGTTCTGCCCATATTTCAGAACGGACACCCCTGACCTGGTATTTTCTCTGTGCTCTCTACCTTGAACGTTGAACGCTGTATGGTGCCTCCACGCAGGAATATACCTTGAATGTGTTATTCATTTGAACGCTACTCTAGGTTTATTTGAACGCTTCTCCATTATTATGTATGCGCTGTCCATATTAATTTAAACATTTACGCTGCTCCATTTACATTTACTGCTTTGTATCGCATTTACGGTGCTCCATTTACATTTATTGCTCTGTATTGCATTTATGCTGCTCCATTTACATTTACTGCTCCGTATTGCATTTATGCTGCTCCATTTACATTTACGTTGCTCCATTTACATTTATTTATCGCTGCCCATACATACATTTATACTTTTTATAGAAGAGCCAAGTTTAATGCTGCTACACTTGAGCTCTTGCCATCAAAGTTTGTTGAATGCTGAATGTTGTATGGTATATACCTCTATTGGAGCGCTGTATTACATTGATACCTTTTGATAAATAGTTTTTTGTGTATTACCTGAACGCTGCTCCTTGGTCCATGTTGAATTCTTCCATTGTATT
This sequence comes from Pinus taeda, assembly GCA_000404065.3. NCBI lineage: Eukaryota > Viridiplantae > Streptophyta > Pinopsida > Pinales > Pinaceae > Pinus > Pinus taeda. Next base: position 80,354 of record APFE031755656.1, on the reverse strand, counting down.
TTTGTTGCGCTGCCTCATGTTAAACCTCAGTTGAATGCGTTGTCTAGTGGAGCATTGTCCCATAATCTGTGGGTTTTTTGTACTCTCTGCATTGGGATTTTGTCGTTGGAGTTGATCCTCGATACGTTTCAAATGAGTATTGAATGGAATATTGACATAAAGGATATGATTGCTGGCGAATTTTATGTGAGGATCGCTGAGAGGGAAGCTGTTGGTATTTGCGATGTACATTAGATGTACACTCTCCCATGTGTCAATGGAGGGATCTTGTTTAAATCTGCCTTATATGTGTTGTTTAAACGGTGCTATATTCTATACTTTAACGCTGTCCAGATGAATGCGAATTGACATTTGAATTTGCTGTCCCATCATATCAGATGTATATTTTTTTCCCATTAGGAGTAAAATTTTGCAGCAGAAGTTTTTTTGTTACAAAATGCATTCAATGATATCCATGGTGAGAATAGTTTTCACTGGCAAGGAGAACTATCCTGAATGGTCCCGGATTATAAAACACACCATCATTTTCAATGAGTTTTGGAAAGGAGTGTGCATTGGAGATGGAGACAAAGAGCCATAACAACCTAACTCAGACAAAGAGCTCGCCATTTGGGAAAATAAGAACAACAAAGCTTATGCATTAATCGCAACATCTGTAAATGAAGAGGTGAGTCGCCATATTCGGCCATTATCAACTACTTTCAAAGCCTTTCAAAAGCTGAAATAACTCTATGACTCACATTCTGCGCTTGAAATTGTTCAACCCATGATTAAATTCTTCACTCTTGAATTACAAAATAATGATCCTCTTGCTCTTGCATTCGAAGTAAAATCTATAATGCATGATATCAAATCCACTAAGGTTGAATTGGATATTCCTCTTATCGCTTTTCTCAAGGCACTTTATCTTACTTACTCCAATTATCTTGAGTCATTGCAAGTAAATGGAAATCTTAAAGACATTGCCTTTGACTCTCTTGTGAAAAAATTTGCTGAAAGATAGAAAGCTTTTGGAAAGAAGACAACCCCTAAATATTCTGAAGAGGCTGTGTGCCTTGCTCATAAAGAAAAGCATCCTACTTAAGATTCTTCAAGAGGAAGAGGTAGTTGAAGAGGAAGAGGAAGATATTTCAGAGGTAGAGGGGGCAGACACTCTCAAGTAGAAAAGGAAAATTTACACTGTAGACGCTATAAAAGAAATGGATCACATGATGCCTCTACATGCAAGTTACATTGGGACAAAATTGAGTAGCAAAGAAATCAACCCAAAGGTAAAAATGATGATACAGACAAAGGTAAAGCACCTGAATCCGCTTACTATGTTGTGGCACAATGTAATATTGGAGTAAATGAAGATTTATTTAATGCTTCACTTGCTTCTTGGAAAAATGATTGGTTGCTTGATTCAGGAGCAACTTGCCAACATGACTCATAGATTTTTTTTTTGAAGAATTTACTGACAATGTTGATGGAGCAGTATACTTTGCAGACCAATCAAAAATCAAGCCATTAGGGCTTGGCACAATTAGGCTTAAATTGCCTGGTCTTCTAGTCTTTCTTCTGCATCATGTTCTATATCTCCCACAGATGAAGAGAAACTTGCTGTTCTTGGTCCACATCTGCCAACAAGGTCACTCCATTCATATGTTTGATGGCAAGCTTGAGGTGAAAAAAGAATCTGAGCACTCACTTGTCATGAGGGGAATATAAGAAGAAAGGCTTCTCAAGCTGCAAGGTACCTCTACTCGTTCACAACATTTCTCATACAATTCTCATTATGAAGAAGGTACACTTCCATCAAGTTTATTATGGCATGCTAGATTTGGTAATTTGAACTATGAGAGCCTCCGCTTGTTGAAGAAAAATGGTGTTGCTGGTTTGCCTACAATTCCTAGGAAATTTAAGCAATGTGATGCTTGCATTCTAGGAAAGCATAGCAAACAGTCTTTTCATAATTCACATTCAAGAGCACATAGAAAACTTGAACTCATTCATTCAGATTTATGTGTTCCAATGCCTGTTCCTTCTGCAAATGGAAATAAATATATGATGACATTTATTGATGACTACACCAAAATGTGTTGGGTTTATTTATTGAAGAACAAATCCGATGCTTTTCAAACATTCAAGGACTTTCATAAATGGATTGAAAATGATGCACAATCTCATATTGGGTCTATTCGCACTGATATGGAAAAGAATACACATCAAATGAATTTGAAAACTATATTCGCCAACATGGGATCAAACATCAAACGACTGTACCTTATAATCCCCCATAGAATGGTGTAGCTAAAAGAATGAATAGGACAATCTTAACTATGGTATGATCCATGCTCTTTTAAAAAAATGTAAAGATAATGTTTTGGGCTGACACTATTATATGTGCTGCATATATAAAGAATAAATGTCCATCTAATGCTATTAGAAACAAGACTCCATATGAAATGTGGTATGGGCATGTTCCTTCGGTAAAGCATCTCAG